>JARQOC010000012.1:1694018-1744791 GCA_033576535.1 Allobates femoralis
GGGGTGCAGTGGATATATAGAAGCCATGTAGGGGGTGTACAGTGGATATATAGAGGCTATGTAGGGGATGCAGGGTGGATATATAGAGGCTATATAGGGGGTGCAGGGTGGATATATAGAGGCTATATAGGGGGTGCAGGGTATATATAGAGGCTATGTAGGGGGTGCAGTGGATATATAGAAGCCATGTAGGGGGTGCAGGGTGGATATATAGAGGCTATGTAGGGGGTGCAGGGTATATATAGAGGCTATGTAGGGGGTGCAGGGTATAAATAGAGGCTATGTAGGGGGTGCAGGGGTGGATATATAGAGGCTATGTAGGGGGTGCAGGGGTGGATATATAGAGGCTATATAGGGGTGTCAGGGTGGATATATAGAGGCTATGTAGTGGGTGGATATATAGAGGCTATGTAGGGGGTGCAGGGTGGATATATAGAGGCTATGTATGGGGTGCAGGGTATATATAGAGGCTATATAGGGGGTGCAGGGTGGATATATAGAGGCTATATAGGGGTACAGGGTGGATATATAGAGGCTATGTAGGGGGGTGCAGGGTATATATAGAGGCTATGTAGGGGGGTGCAGGGTATATATAGAGGCTATATAGGGGGTGCAGGGTGGATATATAGAGGCTATGTAGGGGGTGCAGGGTGGATATATAGAGGCTATGTAGGGGGTGCAGGGTGGTTATATAGGGGGTGCAGGGTATATATAGAGGCTATGTAGGGGGTGCAGGGTGTATATACAGGAGTTATATAGGGGTGCAGGGTGGTTATATAGGGGGTGCAGGGTGGTTATATAGGGGGTGCAGGGTGGTTATATAGGGGGTGCAGGGTGGTTATATAGGGGGTGCAGGGTATATATAGAGGCTATGTAGGGGGTGCAGGGTGTATATACAGGAGTTATATAGGGGGTGCAGGGTGGTTATATAGGGGGTGCAGGGTGGTTATATAGGGGGTGCAGGGTGGTTATATAGGGGGTGCAGGGTATATATAGAGGCTATGTAGGGGATGCAGGGTGTATATACAGGAGTTATATAGGGGGTGCAGGGTGTACATATAGGGGGTGCAGGGTGTACATATAGGGGGTGCAGGGTGTACATATAGGGGTGCAGGGTGTACATATAGGGGTGCAGGGTGTATATATAGGGGGTGCAGGGTGTATATAGAGGCTATGTAGTGGGTGGATATATAGAGGCTATGTAGGGGGTGCAGGGTGGATATATAGAGGCTATGTATGGGGTTCAGGGTATATATAGAGGCTATATAGGGGGTGCAGGGTGGATATATAGAGGCTATGTAGGGGTGCAGGGTGGATATATAGAGGCTATGTAGGGGGGTGCAGGGTATAATATAGAGGCTATGTATGGGGTGCAGGGTATATATAGAGGCTATATAGGGGTGCAGGGTGGATATATAGAGGCTATATAGGGGTACAGGGTGGATATATAGAGGCTATGTAGGGGGGTGCAGGGTATATATAGAGGCTATGTATGGGGTGCAGGGTATACATAGAGGCTATATAGGGGGTGCAGGGTGGATATATAGAGGCTATGTAGGGGGTGCAGGGTGGATATATAGAGGCTATGTAGGGGGTGCAGGGTGGTTATATAGGGGGTGCAGGGTATATATAGAGGCTATGTAGGGGGTGCAGGGTGTATATACAGGAGTTATATAGGGGTGCAGGGTGGTTATATAGGGGGTGCAGGGTATATATAGAGGCTATGTAGGGGGTGCAGGGTGTATATACAGGAGTTATATAGGGGTGCAGGGTGTACATATAGGGGGTGCAGGGTGTACATATAGGGGGTGCAGGGTGTACATATAGGGGGTGCAGGGTGTATATAGAGGCGGTGCAGGGTGTATATAGAGGCTATGTAGGGGGTGCAGGGTGTATATACAGGAGTTATATAGGGGGTGCAGGGTGGTTATATAGGGGTGCAGGGTGGGTATATAGGGGGTGCAGGGTGGGTATATAGGGGGTGCAGGTGGGTATACAGGGGGTGCAGGGTGGGTATATAGGGGGTGCAGGGTGGCTATATAGGGGGTGCAGGGTGGCTATATAGGGGGTGCAGGGCGGGTATATAGGGGGTGCAGGGCGGGTATATAGGGGGTGCAGGGCGGGTATATAGGGGGTGCAGGGCGGTTATATAGGGGGTGCAGGGCGGTTATATAGGGGGTGCAGGGTGGTTATATAGGGGTGCAGGGTGGCTATATAGGGGGTGCAGGGTGGGTATATAGGGGGTGCAGGGTGGTTATATAGGGGGTGCAGGGTGGTTATATAGGGGGTGCAGGGTGGGTATATAGGGGGTGCAGGGTGGGTATATAGGGGGTGCAGGGTGGGTATATAGGGGGTGCAGGGTGGGTACATAGGGGTGCAGGGTGGTTACATAGGGGGTGCAGGGTGGTTACATAGGGGGTGCAGGGTGGCTACATAGGGGGTGCAGGGTGGCTACATAGGGGGTGCAGGGTGGTCATATAGGGGGTGCAGGGTGGGTATATAGGGGGTGCAGGGTGGGTATATAGGGGGTGCAGGGTGGGTATATAGGGGGTGCAGGGTGGGTATATAGGGGGTGCAGGGTGGGTATATAGGGGGTGCAGGGTGTGTATATAGGGGGTGCAGGGGTGTGTATATAGGGGGTGCAGGGTGGCTATATAGGGGGTGCAGGGTGGCTATATAGGGGGTGCAGGGTGGATATATAGGGGGTGCAGGGTGGGTATATAGGGGGTGCAGGGTGTGTATATAGGGGGTGCAGGGTGGTTATATAGGGGGTGCAGGGTGGCTATATAGGGGGTGCAGGGTGGCTATATAGGGGGTGCAGGGTGGATATATAGGGGGTGCAGGGTGGATATATAGGGGGTGCAGGGTGGATATATAGGGGGCGCAGGGTGGATATATAGGGGGCGCAGGGTGGATATATAGGGGGCGCAGGGTGGCTATATAGGGGGTGCAGGGTGGCTATATAGGGGGTGCAGGGTGGATATATAGGGGGCGCAGGGTGGATATATAGGGGGTGCAGGGTGGTTATATAGGGGGTGCAGGGCGGTTATACAGGGGGTGCAGGGTGGCTATATAGGGGGTGCAGGGTGGGTATATATAGGGGGTGCAGGGTGGGTATATATAGGGGGTGCAGGGTGGTTATATAGGGGGTGCAGGGTGGCTATATAGGGGGTGCAGGGTGGTTATATAGGGGGCGCTCGGTCACGTGTCTCACCCGCGTTCCCCCATCTGGCCTGGGCTATGATCCTCCGCAGTAAGGACACGGTGTCCCGGGCCGTCTCCTCAGAGCTCTGCCGTCCTCCCCCCGCTTCAGGCCGGTGATGAAGGTCTCTATCCGCTCGGACAGCTCCGTCTCTTTCTCGGTTGAGGCCGGCGCCATTGTGCTGACACTGAGAGCACCAAGATGGCGGCGAACAGCACGTGACTGTGCCCAGCAGACACGTGATCACGTGGAAAATGACATCACTGCCGATAGGAGGAGCCTTGTGACGTCATCGCACAGGTCTGGTGATTACTATTATTACGTATATATACTGGCTAAACACGGTACAGACATTATTACCTCATCATTACTTATATTCAGGACCATTAATGCCAGAAGAGAGACCCCGCCCCTGCGGAACAAGGGGGCTGGTGAAGAGGGGGCCGCTCTGGTGGTGGTGAGGGGCCGCTCTGGTGGTGGTGAGGGGGCGCTCTGGTGGTGGCGTGGGGGTCGCTCTGGTGGTGGCGTGGGGGTCGCTCTGGTGGTGGTGAGGGGCCGCTCTGGTGGTGGTGAGGGGGCCGCTCTGGTGGTGGCGTGGGGGTCGCTCTGGTGGTGGTGAGGGGGCGCTCTGGTGGTGGTTAGGGGCCGCTCTGGTGGTGGTGGTGGTGAGGGGGCGCTCTGGTGGTGGTTAGGGGCCGCTCTGGTGGTGGTTAGGGGCCGCTCTGGTGGTGGTGGTGGTGAGGGGGCGCTCTGGTGGTGGTTAGGGGCCGCTCTGGTGGTGGTTAGGGGCCGCTCTGGTGGTTGTGAGGAGGGGGCCGCTCTGGTGGTGGTGAGGGGCCGCTCTGGTGGTGGTGAGGGGCCGCTCTGGTGGTGGTGAGGGGGCGCTCTGGTGGTGGTGAGGGGCCGCTCTGGTGGTGGTGAGGGGGCGCTCTGGTGGTGGCGTGGGGGTCGCTCTGGTGGTGGTGAGGGGGCGCTCTGGTGGTGGTTAGGGGCCGCTCTGGTGGTGGTGGTGGTGAGGGGGCGCTCTGGTGGTGGTTAGGGGCCGCTCTGGTGGTGGTTAGGGGCCGCTCTGGTGGTGGTGGTGGTGAGGGGGCGCTCTGGTGGTGGTTAGGGGCCGCTCTGGTGGTGGTTAGGGGCCGCTCTGGTGGTTGTGAGGAGGGGGCCGCTCTGGTGGTGGTGAGGGGCCGCTCTGGTGGTGGTGAGGGGCCGCTCTGGTGGTGGTGAGGGGGCGCTCTGGTGGTGGTGTGGGGGTCGCTCTGGTGGTGGTGAGGGGGCGCTCTGGTGGTGGTGAGGGGGCGCTCTGGTGGTGGCGTGGGGGTCGCTCTGGTGGTGGTGAGGGGGCGCTCTGGTGGTGGTTAGGGGCCGCTCTGGTGGTGGTGGTGGTGAGGGGGCGCTCTGGTGGTGGTTAGGGGCCGCTCTGGTGGTGGTTAGGGCCGCTCTGGTGGTGGTGGTGGTGAGGGGGCGCTCTGGTGGTGGTTAGGGGCCGCTCTGGTGGTGGTTAGGGGCCGCTCTGGTGGTTGTGAGGGGCCGCTCTGGTGGTGGTGAGGGGCGCTCTGGTGGTGGTGAGGGGCCGCTCTGGTGGTGGTGAGGAGGGCCGCTCTGGTGGTGGTGAGGAGGGGCGCTCTGGTGGTGGTGGGGGCGCTCTGGTGGTGGTGAGGGGCGCTCTGGTGTGTGGGAGGGCGCTCTGGTGGTGGTGAGGGGCGCTCTGGTGGTGGTGAGGGGGCGCTCTGGTGGTGGTGAGGAGGGGCCGCTCTGGTGGTGGTGAGGAGGGCGCTCTGGTGGTGGTGAGGGGCGCTCTGGTGGTGGTGAGGAGGCCGCTCTGGTGGTGTGAGAGGGCCGCTCTGGTGGTGGTGAGGAGGGGGCGCTCTGGTGGTGGGGAGGGGCCGCTCTGGTGGTGGTTGAGGAGGCGCTCTGGTGGTGGTGGAGGAGGGCGCTCTGGTGGTGGTGAGGAGGCGCTCTGGTGGTGGTGAGGGGCGCTCTGGTGTGTAGGAGGTGGAGGGCGCTCTGGTGGTGGTGAGGGGCCCCTCTGGTGGTGGTGGGAGGGGCCGCTCTGGTGGTGGTGAGGAGGCGCTCTGGTGGTGGTGAGGAGGCGCTCTGGTGGTGTGGGGGGGCCGCTCTGGTGGTGGTGAGGAGGGGCCGCTCTGGTGGTGGTGAGGGGCGCTCTGGTGGTGGTGAGGGGGCCGCTCTGGTGGTGGTGTGAGGGGCCGCTCTGGTGGTGGTGAGGGGCGCTCTGGTGGTGGGTGAGGGGCCGCTCTGGTGGTGGGAGGGGCTCTGGTGGTGGTGAGGGCCGCTCTGGTGGTGGTGAGGGGGCGCTCTGGTGGTGGTGAGGGGCCGCTCTGGTGGTGGTGAGGGGCCGCTCTGGTGGTGGTGTGGTGAGGGGCGCTCTGGTGGTGGTGAGGAGGCCGCTCTGGTGGTGGTGAGGGGCCGCTCTGGTGGTGGTGAGAGGGGCCGCTCTGGTGGTGGTGAGAGGGCCGCTCTGGTGGTGGTGAGAGGGCCGCTCTGGTGGTGGTGAGGAGGGGCCGCTCTGGTGGTGGTGAGGGCCGCTCTGGTGGTGGTGAGGGAGGCCGCTCTGGTGGTGGTGAGGGGGCCGCTCTGGTGGTGTGAGAGGGGCCCCTCTGGTGGTGGTGAGGAGGGCCGCTCTGGTGGTGGTGAGGAGGCCGCTCTGGTGGTGTGTGAGGGGCCGCTCTGGTGGTGGTGAGGAGGGGCCGCTCTGGTGGTGGTGAGGGGGCGCTCTGGTGGTGGTGAGGAGGCCGCTCTGGTGGTGGTGAGGAGGCCGCTCTGGTGGTGGTGAGGAGGGGCGCTCTGGTGTGGTGGGAGGGGCCGCTCTGGTGGTGGTGAGGGGGCCGCTCTGGTGGTGGTGAGGGGGGCGCTCTGGTGGTGGTGAGGAGGGCGCTCTGTGGTGTGAGGGGCTCGTGGGGGTGGTGGCTCTGGTGGTGTGGTGAGGGGCCGCTCTGGTGGTGGTGAGGGGCCGCTCTGGTGGTGGTAGGAGGCCGCTCTGGTGGTGTGAGGAGGGGCCGCTCTGGTGGTGGTGAGGGGGCCGCTCTGGTGGTGGTGAGGGGGCCGCTCTGGTGGTGGTGGAGGGGCCGCTCTGGTGGTGGTGAGGAGGGGCCGCTCTGGTGGTGGTGAGGAGGCCGCTCTGGTGGTGGTGAGGAGGCCGCTCTGGTGGTGGTGAGGGGCCGCTCTGGTGGTGGTGAGGGGGGGCCGCTCTGGTGGTGGTGAGGAGGCGCTCTGGTGGTGGTGAGGGGGCCGCTCTGGTGGTGGTGAGGGGGCGCTCTGGTGGTGGTGAAGCGGACGCTCGTGGTGGTGGTGAGGGGTCGCTCTGGTGGTGGTGAGGGGGCGCTCTGGTGGTGGTGAGGGGTCATTCTGGTGGTGGTGGAGGAGGGCCGCTCTGGTGGTGGTGAGGAGGCCGCTCTGGTGGTGGTGAGGGGTCATTCTGGTGGTGGTGAGGGGTCGCTCTGGTGGTGGTGAGGGGCCGCTCTGGTGGTGGTGAGGGGGCCGCTCTGGTGGTGGTGAGGAGGCCGCTCTGGTGGTGGTGAGAGGGGTCGCTCTGGTGGTGGTGAGAGGAGGCCGCTCTGGTGGGTGGTGATGAGGCGCTCTGGTGGTGGTGGAGGGGTCATTCTGGTGGTGGTGAGGAGGCCGCTCTGGTGGTACTGAGGTGGTCGCTCTGGTGGTGTGGTGAGGAGGAGGCCGCTCTGGTGGTGGTGAGGAGGAGGCTCTGGTGGTGTGTGAGGGGGCCGCTCTGGTGGTGGTGAGGGGGTCGCTCTGGTGGTGGTGAGGAGGAGGCCGCTCTGGTGGTGGTGAGAGGCGGCTCTGTGTGGTGGTGAGGGGTCATTTGGTGGTGGTGGGAGGGCCGCTGTGGTGGTACTGAGGTGGTCGCTCTGGTGGTGGTGGTGAGAGGAGGCCGCTCTGGTGGTGGTGAGGAGGGGGCTCTGGTGGTGGTGATGAGGGCGGCTCTGGTGGTGGTGAGGGGAACGCTCTGGTGGTGGTGAGGGGAACGCTCTGGTGGTGGTGAGGGGTCGCTCTGGTGGTGGTGTAGGCGGTCGCTCGTGTGTGGTGAGGGGGGCCGCTCGTGTGGTGGTGAGGGGGCGCTCTGGTGGTGGTGAGGCGGTCGCTCGTGTGGTGGTGAGGGGCCGCTCGTGTGGTGGTGAGGGGGCGCTCTGGTGGTGGTGAGGCCCCATTGGCAGTGTTTGTATGTTCTCCATGTGTCAGGGGGTTCCCTCCTCGTGATTGGACACGATTACACTGGAAGCCCAGATTAGGAAAAAAAATCCCTTTGTGTATTCTACCTCCACACTAATAGTGGTACTAGCCCCTAATATATGAAGTCCCGTGCTCGGGTCAGGAGAGCTGCCAGCCGCTCCAGGATCAGTGACTCCAGCATCATGCTTGTGTAGTATCAGATATTGAGGATCACAGTGTAAATGTCCAACCAGGAGGAGGGATCCCTGAACACATGGAGGACAGGAGAACATACAGACCCCGGGCAGATGGTCCATGGTGGGACTGAACCCCGGACACACGGAGGACAGGACAATACAGCGAGGACATACAGACCCCGGGCAGATGGAGGACAGGACAATACAGTGAGGACATACAGACCCCGGGCAGATGGTCCATGGTGGGACTGAACCCCGGACACACGGAGGACAGGACAATACAGTGAGAACATACAGACCCCGGGGAGATGGTCCATGGTGGGACTGAACCCCGGACACAGAGGACAGGACAATACAGCGAGGACATACAGACCCCGGGGAGATGGTCCATGGTGGGACTGAACCCCGGACACAGAGGACAGGACAATACAGTGAGAACATACAGACCCCGGGGAGATGGTCCATGGTGGGACTGAACCCCGGACACAGAGGACAGGACAATACAGCGAGGACATACAGACCCCGGGGAGATGGTCCATGGTGGACTGAACCCCGGACACAGAGGACAGGACAATACAGCGAGGACATACAGACCCCGGGGAGATGGTCCATGGTGGGACTGAACCCCGGACACAGAGGACAGGACAATACAGCGAGGACATACAGACCCCGGGCAGATGGTCCATGGTGGGACTGAACCCCGGACACACGGAGGACAGGACAATACAGTGAGGACATACAGACCCCGGGCAGATGGAGGACAGGACAATACAGTGAGGACATACAGACCCCGGGCAGATGGTCCATGGTGGGACTGAACCCCGGACATATGGAGGACAGGACAATACAGCGAGGACATACAGACCCCGGGCAGATGGTCCATGGTGGGACTGAACCCGGACACACGGAGGACAGGACAATACAGTGAGGACATACAGACCCCGGGCAGATGGAGGACAGGACAATACAGTGAGGACATACAGACCCCGGGCAGATGGTCCATGGTGGGACTGAACCCCGGACACACGGAGGACAGGACAATTCAGTGAGAACATACAGACCCCGGGAGATGGTCCATGGTGGGACTGAACCCCGGACACAGAGGACAGGACAATACAGCGAGGACATACAGACCCCGGGCAGATGGTCCATGGTGGGACTGAACCCCGGACACACGGAGGACAGGACAATACAGTGAGGACATACAGACCCCGGGCAGATGGTCCATGGTGGGACTGAACCCCGGACACATGGAGGACAGGACAATACAGTGAGGACATACAGACCCCGGGCAGATGGTCCATGGTGGGACTGAACCCCGGACACATGGAGGACAGGACAATACAGTGAGGACATACAGACCCCGGGCAGATGGTCCATGGTGGGACTGAACCCCGGACACATGGAGGACAGGACAATACAGTGAGGACATACAGACCCCGGGCAGATTGAGGACAGGACAATACAGTGAGGATATACAGACCCCGGGCAGATGGTCCATGGTGGGACTGAACCTCAGACACATGGAGGACAGGACAACACAGCGAGGACATACAGACCCCGGGGAGATGGTCCATGGTGATACTGAACCCCGGACACATGAAGGACAGGAGAACATACAGATCCCGGGCAGATGGTCCATGGTGGGACTGACCCCCGGACACATGGAGGACAGGACAACACAGTGAGGACATACAGACCCCGGGCAGATGGTCCATGGTGATACTGAACCCCGGACACATGGAGGACAGGACAATACAGTGAGGACATACAGACCCCGGGCAGATTGAGGACAGGACAATACAGTGAGGACATACAGACCCCGGGCAGATTGAGGACAGGACATTACAGCGAGGATATACAGACCCCGGGCAGATGGTCCATGGTGGGACTGAACCCCGGACACATGGAGGACAGGACAACACAGTGAGGACATACAGACCCCGGGGAGATGGTCCATGGTGATACTGAACCCCGGACACATGGAGGACAGGACAATACAGTGAGGACATACAGACCCCGGGCAGATGGTCCATGGAGGAACTGAACCCCGGACATATGGAGGACACATGGAGGACAGGACATCAGTGATGTGAAACCAGGCGGCCGATCAGGGGCAATGTGTCCACATCGCCCCATGTAAACGGCCGCCGGCGACCTATCAGGCCATGGCAGCCATAGGCTCCCATTGTACGGCATCGCTGCTGGGGTTATGAGACACCCCGGCGGCGATGCCGCTTGTCAGCTGGCTGGGGCATCACCGGAGGTGTCTCCCCGTGTAAACGGGGGGTGGCGACGTTGGTGGGGCGCCAAAAATGTGCGCGCTCCCCCAGTTGCCGCCGACATCTCCAGTGCCGTCGCCAGGTGTGACAGTACCCTTACACATCAGTGATAGATCTAGAGGCGTCCAGCACATCGTCTGCAGCTCTGGGCTCAGTCGTTATCTCTGGCGCTCGGGGCTCAGTCGTTATCTCTGGTGCTCGGGGCTCAGTCGTTATCTCTGGTGCTCGGGGCTCAGTCGTTATCTCTGGTGCTCGGGGCTCAGTCGTTATCTCTGGCGCTCGGGGCTCAGTCACTATCTCTGGTGCTCGGGGCTCAGTCGTTATCTCTGGCGCTCGGGGCTCAGTCTTTATCTCTGGTGCTCGGGGCTCAGTCGTTATCTCTGGTGCTCGGGGCTCAGTTGTTAGCTCTGGTGCTCGGGGCTCAGTTGTTAGCTCTGGTGCTCGGGGCTCAGTTGTTAGCTCTGGGGCTCGGGGCTCAGTCTTTATCTCTGGTGCTCGGGGCTCAGTCTTTATCTCTGGCGCTCGGGGCTCAGTCATTATCTCTGGTGCTCGGGGCACAGTCACTATCTCTGGTGCTCGGGGCTCAGTTGTTAGCTCTGGTGCTCAGTCGTTATCTCTGGAGCTCGGGGCTCAGTCGTTATCTCTGGTGCTCGGGGCTCAGTCGTTATCTCTGGCGCTCAGGGCTCAGTCACTATCTCTGGCGCTCGGGGCTCAGTCGTTATCTCTGGCGCTCGGGGCTCAGTCGTTATCTCTGGTGCTCGGGGCTCAGTCGTTATCTCTGGTGCTCGGGGCTCAGTCGTTATCTCTGGTGCTCAGTCGTTATCTCTGGTGCTCGGGGCTCAGTCTTTATCTCTGGTGCTCGGGGCTCAGTCGTTATCTCTGGTGCTCGGGGCTCAGTCGTTATCTCTGGTGCTCGGGGCTCAGTCTTTATCTCTGGTGCTCGGGGCTCAGTCGTTATCTCTGGTGCTCGGGGCTCAGTCGTTAGCTCTGGTGCTCGGGGCTCAGTCGTTAGCTCTGGTGCTCGGGGCTCAGTCGTTAGCTCTGGTGCTCGGGGCTCAGTCGTTAGCTCTGGTGCTCGGGGCTCAGTCGTTAGCTCTGGTGCTCGGGGCTCAGTCGTTAGCTCTGGTGCTCGGGGCTCAGTCGTTATCTCTGGTGCTCGGGGCTCAGTCGTTATCTCTGGTGCTCGGGGCTCAGTCGTTATCTCTGGTGCTCAGTCGTTATCTCTGGTGCTCGGGGCTCAGTCTTTATCTCTGGTGCTCGGGGCTCAGTCGTTATCTCTGGTGCTCGGGGCTCAGTCGTTATCTCTGGTGCTCGGGGCTCAGTCTTTATCTCTGGTGCTCGGGGCTCAGTCGTTAGCTCTGGTGCTCGGGGCTCAGTCGTTAGCTCTGGTGCTCGGGGCTCAGTCGTTAGCTCTGGTGCTCGGGGCTCAGTCGTTAGCTCTGGTGCTCGGGGCTCAGTCGTTAGCTCTGGTGCTCGGGGCTCAGTCGTTAGCTCTGGTGCTCGGGGCTCAGTCGTTAGCTCTGGTGCTCGGGGCTCAGTCGTTAGCTCTGGTGCTCGGGGCTCAGTCGTTAGCTCTGGTGCTCGGGCTCAGTCGTTATCTCTGGTGCTCGGGGCTCAGTCACTATCTCTGGTGCTCGGGGCTCAGTCGTTATCTCTGGTGCTCGGGGCTCAGTTGTTAGCTCTGGTGCTCGGGGCTCAGTCGTTATCTCTGGCGCTCGGGCTCAGTCGTTATCTCTGGTGCTCGGGGCTCAGTTGTTATCTCTGGCGCTCAGTCGTTATCTCTGGAGCTCGGGGCTCAGTCGTTATCTCTGGTGCTCGGGGCTCAGTCTTTATCTCTGGTGCTCGGGCTCAGTCGTTATCTCTGGTGCTGCGGGCTCAGTCGTTATCTCTGGTGCTCAGTCGTTATCTCTGGAGCTCGGGGCTCAGTCGTTATCTCTGGTGCTCGGGGCTCAGTCGTTATCTCTGGTGCTCGGGGCTCAGTCGTTATCTCTGGTGCTCAGTCGTTATCTCTGGAGCTCGGGGCTCAGTCGTTATCTCTGGTGCTCGGGGCTCAGTCGTTATCTCTGGTGCTCGGGGCTCAGTCACTATCTCTGGTGCTCGGGGCTCAGTCGTTATCTCTGGTGCTCGGGGCTCAGTCGTTATCTCTGGTGCTCGGGGCTCAGTCGTTATCTCTGGTGCTCGGGGCTCAGTCACTATCTCTGGTGCTCGGGGCTCAGTCGTTATCTCTGGCGCTCAGGGCTCAGTCGTTATCTCTGGTGCTCGGGGCTCAGTCGTTATCTCTGGCGCTCGGGGCTCAGTCGTTATCTCTGGTGCTCGGGGCTCAGTTGTTATCTCTGGCGCTCAGTCGTTATCTCTGGAGCTCGGGCTCAGTCGTTATCTCTGGTGCTCGGGGCTCAGTCTTTATCTCTGGTGCTCGGGGCTCAGTCGTTATCTCTGGTGCTCGGGGCTCAGTCGTTATCTCTGGTGCTCGGGGCTCAGTCTTTATCTCTGGTGCTCGGGGCTCAGTCGTTATCTCTGGTGCTCGGGGCTCAGTCGTTATCTCTGGTGCTCGGGGCTCAGTCGTTATCTCTGGTGCTCGGGGCTCAGTCGTTATCTCTGGTGCTCGGGGCTCAGTCGTTATCTCTGGTGCTCGGGGCTCAGTCGTTAGCTCTGGTGCTCGGGGCTCAGTCGTTATCTCTGGTGCTCGGGGCTCAGTCGTTATCTCTGGTGCTCGGGGCTCAGTCTTTATCTCTGGTGCTCGGGGCTCAGTCGTTATCTCTGGCGCTCAGTCGTTACCTCTGGCGCTCGGGGCTCAGTCGTTATCTCTGGTGCTCGGGCTCAGTCGTTATCTCTGGTGCTCGGGGCTCAGTTGTTATCTCTGGCGCTCAGTCGTTATCTCTGGAGCTCGGGGCTCAGTCGTTATCTCTGGTGCTCGGGGCTCAGTCTTTATCTCTGGTGCTCGGGGCTCAGTCGTTATCTCTGGTGCTCGGGGCTCAGTCGTTATCTCTGGTGCTCAGTCGTTATCTCTGGAGCTCGGGGCTCAGTCGTTATCTCTGGTGCTCGGGGCTCAGTCGTTATCTCTGGTGCTCGGGGCTCAGTCGTTATCTCTGGTGCTCAGTCGTTATCTCTGGAGCTCGGGGCTCAGTCGTTATCTCTGGTGCTCGGGGCTCAGTCGTTATCTCTGGTGCTCGGGGCTCAGTCACTATCTCTGGTGCTCGGGGCTCAGTCGTTATCTCTGGTGCTCGGGGCTCAGTCGTTATCTCTGGTGCTCGGGGCTCAGTCGTTATCTCTGGTGCTCGGGGCTCAGTCACTATCTCTGGTGCTCGGGGCTCAGTCGTTATCTCTGGCGCTCAGGGCTCAGTCGTTATCTCTGGTGCTCGGGGCTCAGTCGTTATCTCTGGCGCTCGGGGCTCAGTCGTTATCTCTGGTGCTCGGGGCTCAGTTGTTATCTCTGGCGCTCAGTCGTTATCTCTGGAGCTCGGGGCTCAGTCGTTATCTCTGGTGCTCGGGGCTCAGTCTTTATCTCTGGTGCTCGGGGCTCAGTCGTTATCTCTGGTGCTCGGGGCTCAGTCGTTATCTCTGGTGCTCGGGGCTCAGTCTTTATCTCTGGTGCTCGGGGCTCAGTCGTTATCTCTGGTGCTCGGGGCTCAGTCGTTATCTCTGGTGCTCGGGGCTCAGTCGTTATCTCTGGTGCTCGGGGCTCAGTCGTTATCTCTGGTGCTCGGGGCTCAGTCGTTATCTCTGGTGCTCGGGGCTCAGTCGTTAGCTCTGGTGCTCGGGGCTCAGTCGTTATCTCTGGTGCTCGGGCTCAGTCGTTATCTCTGGTGCTCGGGGCTCAGTCTTTATCTCTGGTGCTCGGGGCTCAGTCGTTATCTCTGGCGCTCAGTCGTTACCTCTGGCGCTCGGGGCTCAGTCGTTATCTCTGGTGCTCGGGGCTCAGTCGTTATCTCTGGTGCTCGGGGCTCAGTCGTTAGCTCTGGTGCTCGGGGCTCAGTCACTATCTCTGGTGCTCGGGGCTCAGTCGTTATCTCTGGAGCTCGGGGCTCAGTCATTATCTCTGGTGCTCGGGGGTCCAGGCTTCAATCCCACCATGGACCACGTCTGGGCGGCCATCGGCTACTGTGGTGGAGACGATCCTGCAGCTTTCAGCCCCTCAGAATTTTATTTTTGCAAATTTTACATCAGATTTTTACACAGGTTTTTCATTAAATAAACAAAACAAACGTCCAAAATAAGAGACCGAAGGAAGTGGACGGGAGGGCGATCCGCCAGAGGGGGAGGGGCCAATCCACCAGAGGGGGAGGGGCCAATCCGCCAGAGGGGGCGGGGCTCATTCACCAAAGCGGGGACCTGTTTTCCTAAATAGTCTCCCCTCACATGTGATCAAAGGCGATGTCGGAGGCCAGACGAGGCTGGAGGAGGTGATGGAGCCTCCACTGAGGCTGTGGTCACACTGTGGTCACACTGCTGATCATACCCATCAGCCTCACACCGCGGCGTGGCGTGTGCCGGGCACCACTACATAGGCAAAATCAATCAGCAGCACTACAAGTCACAGTGCAACCCGGGCCCAAATAGCGAGCCCGAGCACCAAGATTAGTGATCCGGCTCCTGTCACTATCAACCCTGAACGTGCCTGCTGAGTGCACTGATCACTGCCGGCCGGGGCTCAGTGTGACTGTGGAGACGGCGGCAGAGTCTCAGCTGCTGTAATACACATGGAAATAAAGTGTCTTGTTCCGCAGCAGCGAGTAGGAATTGTCCAGTTTCAGCAGGTACTGCCCCTCGCCCGGATAGTCGTGGTTTCCTGCCTGCACCTCGCGGTGACTGTCCCGGCGGTACACCTGCATGATCTCACTGTAGCGGCTGCGCAGGCGGCAAACTGAGCCGCGCTCCACGTCTCCCTCCCGGCTGTGCCCTGAAAAACAAAAACACCGGAGCCGTGAGGAGCGCGAAAGACACAGAAACGTGAGAAACAAAGTACAAGTGCAAGGCTGAGCCAAGACCCCCGGGGAGCATGGGGGGGGAGGTGTCCACATTGTCAGTGTGCAGCGCCCCGCTACTGCATAGCAAGACCCCTGAGGGAAGGGCTGCGTTCACTTCTGAGGGCCCTGTAGACTTGGGAAGGGACTGGCTCACTGCAGGGGGCAGAGGTCCAGGGAGGACAGGCTCACTGCAGGGGGCAGAGGTCCAGGGAGGACTGGCTCACTGCAGGGGGCAGAGGTCCAGGGAGGACTGGCTCACTGCAGGGGGCAGAGGTCCAGGGAGGACTGGCTCACTGCAGGGGGCAGAGGTGGGGGGAGGACAGGCTCACTGCAGGGGGCAGAGGTCAGGGACAGGCTCACTGCAGGGGGCAGAGGTCGAGGGGGGGCAGGCTCACTGCAGGGTGCAGAGGTTGAGGGGGGGCAGGCTCACTGCAGGGTGCAGAGGTTGAGGGGGGGCAGGCTCACTGCAGGGGGCAGAGGTGGGGGGGGGGGGGGGACAGGCTCACTGCAGGGTGCAGAGGTTGAGGGGGGGCAGGCTCACTGCAGGGTGCAGAGGTTGAGGGGGGACAGGCTCCCTGCAGAGAGCAAAGGTCGGGGAGGTTAGGCTTACTGCAGGGATGTCATGCACTTAGTTGGCGCTAACATTGCTGGATGCTGCTGTGTATGTTGTTTGTCTTTAAGAGCTGCATGAGGTCTTTGCCTCCTGTGTTGTGCTCCAGAGCTGCACTCACTATTATGTTCAGCTGCTGGTTGAGGGGTGGATGTGTGACTCAACTGAAATCCTCTCCACCTGGCTTTAAATAGCCTTCCTTCTCCTCTGTCAGATGCTGCTGATAGTTATTTGCTCTAGGTCTTGGTGCTGTGCTATTGCTTAGCTGCTGGGCTGAAGTCTTTCCTTGGGAGTAGCTGTGATCCCAGATCCATGGGTGGAGGTAGGGGCCCTCAGCCTAGGGCTATTCAGGAGCCAGGGAATAGGGAAGAGACACGGACCTCCTCACCATCAGAAGTACATCCTAGAGCAGGGCAAGCCAGGGACCCTCAGGGTAAGGGTCAGATTAGCTCCTCCTGATCCCTTCGCCCATTACACGTACCTGTTACCTGATTCCCTTACCTCCCAAGCGTGACAAGGCAACAAAGATCGGGAGGGGTCAGTGTAGTGAAATATGTATCTCAGGGACTGGACACTAGACCAGTAAGGGGTTAAATCCCATGTCCATCCACAAGAGGTCACAACCTGCTTTATATAAGCACACACTAACTCCACAGTCACCCTGACTCCAGTCTCCCCAGGGTAACCTTGCCCATGAGAACGTGACTCAGGCCCAAATCACCCAGAAGGTCTGGTATGACCGTAATGCCAGACTGAGGGCCTATGAGGAGGGGCAAAAGGTTTGGGTGTTGGTCCCCATGTTACAGAACAAACTACAGGCCGCACGGGAGGGACCATACACTGTGCACAAGCTGCTAAATGATGATACCTATGTGGTGACTCTAGATGAACGTGCAAAGTGTCGCAAAGTATTTCATGTCAATATGCTGAAGGCTCATCATGACCGGGAGACTTGTGTCTTACCTGTCTGTAGCAGCCTGATGAGGGGGAGACTGATGTGTTACTAGATGTGGGGGCTGGGGCTCACTATATGGAGACCCTGGAGTCCGCAGAGGTTAACCCTGAGCTATCCCACAGCCAGAGGTGTGAGCTGCTGGGGCTATCTCCCCACAGTCAGAGGTGTGAGCTGCTGGGGCCATCTCCCCACAGTCAGAGGTGCGAGCTGATGGGGCTATCCCACACAGTCAGAGGTGTGAGGTGATGGGGCTATCCCCCACAGTCAGAGGTGTGAGGTGATGGGGCTATCCCCCACAGTCAGAGGTGTGAGGTGATGGGGCTATCCCCCCCCCACAGTCAGAGGTGTGAGATGATGGGGCTATCACATAAGCGATATCGTTCAAGAAATTGATGCGTGTGACGGCTGCCTATGAGAGAGAAGCCATCTCCAATAGTGACCTTCACACAGACCCACAGATGGGAAGGGAAATCAGGAGACCTAGTCACAAGACAAAGAACATTGTAACACATAATGTATGCATGACTAAATGAGTGATCGTCCAATCATAGACCCAGAAGTAGAATGTTACACTAGAAGGCCGGTCTAGAATCTGACCCCCCCAGTCTGAGTCTATATCTGGGCTCACACAGCTACAGGGCCGTGTCACAGAGATGGGGCAGCCGAAGCTGCTGTGAACCTCTTTCCATATATCTCCGCTCTCCCCATCGGGCAACAGAAGCTAAGTTTAGGTTTCTGTAAGTTTCTCCTTTTTATTTCATTGTTTGCTTATGTGTATGTCATTGTATTATTTTTCTATCTTTTTATGTAAGCACTGTACTTTTTATATTAAAGCTTTAAACTTTAATAAGTCTGAACCTTGTATACTCTAAGAATTCACAGCCCGAGGAAGGTGTGATGTTGTTGATTGTTGATAAGTCTTAGTTTAGGGGGGCTTATCGCCCCTTTATGCTCGGTGAGTGGTGGCAGCGTGTGTGAAGCGGGGTGCGCGGTGTGAAGCGGGGTGCGCGGTGTGAGTCGGGGTGTGATTGATGCTCCCTTTCAGCATAGGACAGAGGTCGAGTGCTGGATTGAGTGAGAGGAGATGGATTAATCCTTACAGGCGCAACCCCCAAGTCACGTGCTGGGAAGTGGGTACGTGACAGTCAGGCTCACTGCAGGGGCAGAGGCCGGGGACAGGCTCACTGCAGGGGGCAGAGGTCAGGGACTGGCTCACTGCAGGGGGCAGAGGTCAGGGACTGGCTCACTGCAGGGGGCAGAGGTCAGGGACTGGCTCACTGCAGGGGGCAGAGGTCGGGGACAGGCTCACTGCAGGGGACAGAGGTCGAGGACACGCTCACTACAGGGGCAGAGGTCAAGGACAAGCTCACTGCAGGGGGCAGAGGTCGGGGACAGGCTCTCTGCAGGGGGCAGAGGTCGGGGACAGGCTCTCTGCAGGGGGCAGAGGTCGAGGGGGGACAGGCTCACTGCAGGGGGCAGAGGCCGGGGACAGGCTCACTGCAGGTTGCAGAGTTTGAAGGAGTACAGGCTCACTGCAGGGGGCAAAGGTCAGGGCGGTCAAGCTCACTAAAGGGTGCAGATGTCGCGGTGGTCAGGCTCCCTGCAGGGGGCAGAGGTCGAGGGGGGACATATTTACTGCAGGATGCAGAGGTTGGGAGGGGTGGGTTGGGCACTCACAGGGGCTCTCAGCATCCTCCTCCTCCTCGTCGCTGGACTCGCTGACCTGTAGGGTGACCGCTGTGCTGGTGACTGGGGTCCAGTCAAAATATATCCCAAACCCAATGTCGTAGTCATCAGTGGCGAATTCCCAGCAGAGGCGCTTCCCATCCGGGTGTGTGGGCACGCGGACTGTCATCACCTCGCCCCGCCGCACCGTCAGCTGCCCGTGCTTCTCGTTCGCCATCCGATGCTTGAACTCGCGCAGGTTGGCGCTGGTCCACGTGGTGGCGGGTCCGAGTGGAGGAGGCGGACCTGGAGAACACACAGGAGACGTCAGTGCCACCTACAGGTGGGAGTAACGCCCACCCATCCCCGGCTCACCTTTCCCTTCCGTCACACTCGGGTCCAGGTGTGCATCGGCCGTCACGATGTCTGTGGTGCCGTTATGTTCTGACTGGATCATCAGGACGTCGAGAGGCGGAGGATCGGCCGAACTGAGGGAGAGGAGGGCGTCCAGCTCCTGCAGGGCAACCAACATGAGGTGTGTGCAGAGAGCCATGCCCAGCGGACTATAACCCCACCCCCAGATTATAACCACACCCCACAGGATGAACCTGGCAGCCCCGGACCGGCTCAGCACATAGAACCATAGGGCTAATATGCCCTCCGGTCTGGTGTACAGCCGGATGCAGCTGCCGCTGCTGATAATTCAGGACCATGGTTCACGGGGAGCTAGCCACGGTCCTGAAATTGCATCAGCATGCAGGTGTCCGGTACCCGGATTGGGGCAATCTGGCCCCATAGGCTCCCATGTCAGGGAGCGCCGGATTGCCCTGGATCCGGGAGAATCTGGGAGGATTCAATTTGGGGAGATTTTTCTCCCCGGACACAAAAATGGTGCATGCTCCGATTTTGTGTCCGGGAGAAAAAAGAGAATTTTGTTTACCTACCGTAAATTCTTTTTCCTTTAGTCCTCAAATCTGGGAGACCCTGACATTGGGTGTTATATGCTGCCCCCTGGAGGTCACACCAATTATAGGAGAGATTTTCTCCTCCTTCTTCTCTGCAGAATATACACCCCCTGCAGGAATACTGTCAGTTTGGTATATAAGCAGTAGGAGGAAAACATTGCACTGTAAAACAAATCCCGGCCAACCGGACCGAACAGGAAAAGTATAAGGCCAGAACAATGGCCAACAGTGAGACTATGTGCTGTACAAGAGACGCAGGTACGCCCGTAGGGCAAAAGGGTGGGTGCTGGTCTCCCAGATTTGAGGACTAAAGGAAAAATAATTTACGGTAAGTAAACAAAATTCTCTTTTTCCTTGTCGTCCAAAATCTGGGAGACCCTGACATTGGGACGTCCAAAAGCAGTCCCTGGGTGGGAAAAAACCACTGCACCCTTAAAGGCAACTCAGACATTTACAGGTGGGCCACAGCCGCCTGGAGAACGCGTCTGCCCAGACCTGCATCCGCTGAGGCATGAACATATACCTGGTAATGTTTAGAAAATGTGTGTAGGCTTGACCAAGTGGCGGCCTGACACACCTGTTGGGCTGAGGCTTGGTGCCGCAAAGCCCAAGAAGCGCCCACAGCCCGGGTGGAATGCGCCTTCAGTCCCGCTGGGGGCGATGTGTGCGAGGCCGAATAGGCCTCTAATATGGCCGTCCTGATCCAACGGGCAATTGTGGCCTTGGAGGCGGAAGAGCCCTTACCGCGTCCGGCCGTGAGAATAAAGAGAGAGTCAGTCCGACGCAGAGGAGCTGTGCGAGACAAGTACACTCTCAGAGCCCTGACCAAGTCAAGATTGTGGAGGGCCTTTTCAAACCTGTGAACCGGGTTTGGGCAAAAAGACGGAAGAGAGATATCCTGGTTGAGGTGGAAAGGAGAGACCACCTTTGGGAAGAAGGAACGAGACGTAGGACAACCTTATCCTGATGTACCACCAAGAAGGGAGGCTTGCATGACAATGCCGCCAAATCTGACACCCGCCGAAGCGAGGTGATAGCCACCAAAAATTACACCTTTTGTGAAAGGGTGGACAAGGGAATATCTGTAAGAGGTTCAAATGGAGGCTTCTGAAGGGCCGAGAGAACCAAATTAAGATCCCAGGGTTCTAGAGGACGCTTGTAGGGTGGGACAATGTGGGCCACCCCTTGCATAAATGTGCGAACCTGTGGGATCCCAGCCAGCTTTTTGGAATAAAGGACAGAAAGAGCTGAAATCTGTCCTTTCAGAGAGCTCAGGGCAAGACCAGTGTCTAGACCCGACTGAAGAAATAAGAGTAACGTCGGCAAGGAGAAGGGCCACGAGGAGTGGCCTTTAGCAGAACACCAGGAGAGAAAAATTCTCCACGTCCGGTGATAAATCTTCAGCGAGGCAGGCTTACGAGTCTGTTTCATGGTGTCCTGAACTTCCCGGGGAAGACCCGATTGTGTCAGGACCCAGGATTCAAGGGCCAAACAGTCAACCTGAGTGCCGCAGAATTGTGGCGGAAGAATGGACCCTGAGAGAGAAGGTCTGGACGATCTGGCAGACTCCAAGGTTCGCCGTCGGCGAGTTGGAGTAGTTCCGGGAACCAGGCTCTCCGGGGCCAATTGGGCGCGATTAGAATCACACGGTGACATTCCGCCCGTATCTTGCAGGGGACCTGAGGTAACAGGGCCAAAGGTGGAAACACGTATGGCAGGCGAAACTGAGACCAATCCTGGACCAGTGCGTCCGCCGCCAGAGCCCTGTGGTCGTGAGCCCTGGCTATGAAAGCCGGAATCTTGTTGTTGAGGAATCACGCCATCAAGTCGACATCCGGAGTCCCCCACCGCCTGCAAATGGCTTGGAACACTTCCGGGTTGAGAGACCATTCGCCCGGGTCCATGCCTTGACGGCTGAGATAGTCCGCTTCCCAGTTGTCCACACCCGGAATGTGGACCGCGGAGATGGCGGAGCCTGTGGCCTCCGCCCAGGATAGGATCTTCTGGACCTCCAGCATCGCCAGGGTGCTGCGAGTGCCTCCCTGATGATTGATGTAAGTGACGGCCGTCGCATTGTCTGATTGGATCCTCACCTGGCGGCCGCTCAGGAGACACTGAAACGCCAAAAGCGCCAGATAAGCCGCCCTGATTTCTAGAATGTTGATGGGAAGAGAGGACTACACCGGAGACCATGTACCTTGAGCCCTGTGGTGAAGGAACACCGCTCCCCAGCCGGAGAGACTGGCGTCCGTGGTGACCACCGACCATGACGGAGGGAGAAAGGATCGACCCTGAAGGGATATGCCAGCCACCACTGTAAAGATTCCCTCGTTTCGGGGGACAGGGAGATCTTGTGGTCCAAGGTCCTTGGATTCTTGTCCCAGACACGAAGGATCTCCAGCTGAAGAGGACGCAGATGGAGTTGTGCGAATGGGACTGCTTCTATTGAAGCCACCATTTTTCCCAGGATCTGCATCAGATGCCGGATGGAGTACGAGCGAGGAGGGAGGATGGAACGAACTCCTGCTTGGAGAGAGACTGTCTTCTCGTGAGGCAGTCGCACTAGAGCTGCTCGAGTGTCGAATTGCATGCCCAGATACACCAGACTCTGGGTGGGTACGAGAATCGACTTCGGCAGATTGACAATCCACCCAAACCTCTTGAGGGTCGACAGAGTCGTGGAAACAGCTTGCCGGCATTCCTGATGTGAGGGTGCCTTGACCAGGAGGTCGTCCAGATAAGGGATGACCAACAGCCCCTGAGAGTGAAGTACGGAGACTACTGACGCCATCACTTTGGTGAATACTCGTGGGGTGGTGGCCAAGCCGAAGGGAAGGGCCACGAATTGGAAATGGTCGTTCCCAATCGCAAAGCGCAGGAACCTTTGGTGAGCTGGGGCGATTGGGATGTGCAGGTATACATCCTTGATGTCTATGGATGCTAAGAATTCCCCTTGAGACATTGAGGCTATCACAGAACGCAGTGATTCCATGTGAAAATGTCTCACTCTGACGTGCTTGTTGAGGAGCTTTAGGTCCAGAACGGGGCGAACGGACCCGTCCTTCTTGGGCACAATGAAGAGATTTGAGTAAAATCCCTGAAACCGTTCCCTTTCGGGAACCGGGACGATGTCTCCTTCCCGCTTCAGAGCCTCCAGCGCCTGATGAAAGGCGTGGACCTTGGCGGGAGAGGGAGACGTCATGAAGAAACGGCTTGGAGGGACTGAGTTCAGTTCTATGAAGTAGCCGTGAGTGACAACATCTCGCACCCATTAGTCTAGGAAGCCAAATGTCCCGGAACTGGGACAATCTGCCCCCGACCTGGGGTGCGGAGCTGGATCCTGGCGAGTCATGCAGAGGCCGAACTTGGACGGCTTCTGACTAGAGGACTTTTGCTGGCGAGAACGCCAGGCGGCACCCTGGCCTTGGGCGGGCTGGGACTTATCGGAATGAAATGTCCTGTTGGTAGAGGAGGATTGTCTGGAGGACCAGCCAGGGGAACGAAAGGAACGAAAGGAACAGAACCTGGCAGATTTTTGCTGCGCAGGTTTGCTTCCCTTTTGTTGGGGCAAGAGTGTACTTTTGCCTCCTGTTGTGTCCTTGATACGTTCGTCCAGACGATCCCCGGTACAGGGGATCCCTGTAAGATGCTTCTTGGAAGAAGCGTCACCCTTCCAATCCCGGAGCCAGAGGATTCTCCGAATGGCGAGGGAATTGGCGGCTGCCACTGCTGAGCGCCCGGCTGAGTCATGCACAGCGTTCAGAGCATACTTTGATACCATGGCCATTTGTTCTAGGAGGGGAGACGCCTCAGGAACTTTATCGTAGGTCATGGAGTGAACTGCGTCTGTAAATGCAGAAAGAGCCTTAAGGGACCAGGCAGCAGCAAAGGCGGGAGGGAACGCAGCGCCAATTGCATCATAGATTGACTTGGTTAGAAGTTCAATCTGCCGAGTCCTTCAAAGAGGAGCTGTGGGCGGTGGAAATCGTGGTTCTTGTAGCCAATCTGGCTACGGCCGGGTCAACCTTAGGGGGTTGAGACCAGCTAGATAGTACTGCCGGGGCAAACGGATACTTGGGATCCGTGGTTTTTTGGCAGGAAGCGTTTTGCCGGGCGTGCCTTGGGCTTCTGCACCGTGTCTGTGAAGTCGGGATGATCAGAGAAGATGCTGGCAGGTCTCTTAGGATCCCTGAGTGAGACCTTGGCTTGCTGATCAGACAGTGTGTCAGGAGCAGGCAGGTCCAGGATGTTATTGATTATGGAGACAATGTTGTCTGCCAAAGTGTCTCCTTCAGGGACAGATTCAGAGACCGTCCGTTCTGAATCAGAGCCAGAGGCTGAAGATTCCTCTTCCTCACCCTCCTCCAGAGGCTCCCTGGACTGGGATCTGGGCGAGGAGGGGGAAGGATCTCGGCGGCGTTTCTTGGAACTGGGACCCTCCCGAGACGGAGTGGGCCTGTCACGCCTCGCCGGAAGAGAAGGACCCGGAACCGAAGAGGATCCGTCCATGTCCTGGTCAGGGTCCTGGTTAATGGCCTGAATAATGGATCTAGTCATGGAGGCTACAGAGTGCGACATAGCTCGCGACACTGCCAGGGCCACTGAATCGGACAATGACTGAGATAAGACGTCAGTGCACTGAGGAGCCGGGGTTAAGACCTGGGGAGCGGATGCCTGATCCCCAGAGGGGGAAGGGGCATCCACCTGGGGCCGGGGTCCGAGGAGATCCAGGGACCCATTCTGCTCACAGGCAGTGCAGAGGGGATGATACTCTGCCCAGGCAATGTGACCTTGCACACTGTACAGGTTACATACAATTTGAGCCCTGGGGGACTTGCCCTTGCTCTTAGTAGCAGACATAGTCTGACCCCATCCTGTGTACATGATACCAACACAGTAACTGAAGGAGGGAGCCACAGAGGAGAGTCCACACCAAATGGAGTGAGTCCAGGTCCCCAAGTCTCCCAGAGCAGCCGCTATGAGATGAGCTGCAGGGTCTACACAGAATGAGGCCAAAATGGCCCCCGCAGAGAGAGAGGGGGGGGGGGGGGGGGGAGTCAGAATAAAAGGAGGGCCTGCAAAAGAGCGGGAACTGTGGCCCCATACAGTGTACACAGGAGGGGGAGAGGCCAGAGGCCGAGCCCAGTGTGCTAGAGTGACAGCAAAGGCCACCCCCTGCTGTTGACAGACATGCAGGGGGCGGAATCGTGGCCAAGGCCGCCGGCAAAGCCGGGGACTAAAGTAGAATGCCGCGGCCGGCCTGCGTGAGGGGTCCGGCGCAGTAGTTGTGAAAAAACACCGCTGAAGTGGGGAAGCGTGCCCCATACCATGAGCCCTGTGCCCCGTCCCCCTGCTGTGCGAAACAGGCAGGGAGGGGAATCGTGGTCTGGGCAATCGGCAAGGCCGGAAGCCGGTTGCAGGGATGGCGCGACCGGTCCGTGGACCCGGATCGCTGCAGCAGATGCGGGGGCCCCCCATGTGTGCCCTGAGTCCCCCGAAGGGGAGAAGATGGGGGCCAGCTCGGTACCTGGTGGAGCCTGCATCAGTCGCCTGTGACTGCCAGGAGTTGAACTCCGTCACAGGGGCCACACAGTGACTGTGTAAAGGCCAGGGGCACAGAGAACTGTGGACCCCTCATTCGGCTCCCACCTCACCAGAGGCCCTTTGAAAGAGTATGGTGAGGGAGCACGGCATATGGGGCCGAGGGCCCATGCCGGGGGACCCTGATGGACCCCAAAACTTCATCTGTAGCAGGAGCTTCAGTGTGGAGATGTGCCTCCAACGACACCAATATACAAACTGACAGTATTCCTGCAGGGGGCGTATACGCTGCAGGGGAGAAGGAGGAGGAAACTCTCCTATATTTGGTGTGACCTCCAGGGGGCAGCATATAACACCCAATGTCAGGGGCTCCCAGATTTTGGACCGATTCTCCCGGACACATGGAAACCAGATGGCAGAGAGCTGTCATCCGGCTCCATAGCATACTATGGGGGCCAAAATCCGGTCCGAGGCTGTCCGGGGATTGGATTGTGCCTTAGTGTAATTTTCTCACCCCTTTGTCAGAGAATGTCAGAAACTCAAAGACAGTTAAGGATGCCAGCCTTCTACTGTACAAAGAATGATTAATTCATGTAAATTCCACTCACCCCTCTCCATCTTGACCCCCTCAACCCCGCTCTCAGAGACTCATAAGGATATTATGTATGCGGCTTGAAATCAAGCCAATAAGAGCACAGTCTGAGGGCCACGTCACACGCATCAATTTACTGAACGATATTAAGCGACCTGCTTTTTTGATCACTTAGCGATATCGTCGCTGCGTGTAATCAGACGATGTTTCTTTGAAAAATCGTTTGATTGTTTGATTGCAGATTTGTGAATATGTTCACAAATCTATCACTGGTCGGCATCGCTGCGTGTGACACCGGCAAAGCAACGATGAACGAGCTCCTAGCGCCTCGCAGCCTGTGCTGGGAGCTCGTATCCATGGTAAACATCGGGTTACTAAGTGCCGCACGGCGCCTAGTAACCCGATGTTTACCATGGTTACCAGCGTTCTCGCTGGTCCACGTCGCTGGTGAGTCTGCCTGTGTGACAACTCACCAACAATGTGAACGATATTGTTAGCGATCGCGCGTGCACGTGATCGCTAACAATATCGTTCACTAAACTGAACCATGTGACGTGGCCCTTAGTCCACCAATCCTGAAGTCCACAATGTCCTGCAATGAGTGCTCAGGGTATATAAGGAGGCATGTTCAGTAACCAGGAGTGTTATGCTAGATTACTTCAACCTAAGGTCTGCGGATCCGGCTGGAAGGCCATATCCTCAGTCTAGGGACCTCGGCCCAAGCTAGAGAAGCACCAGAGACTACTGAAGGAAGATATCCAGATTGGGACATTTCGTTCATCTGCCTACAGCAGAACCTTGTAATCCCTGGTGACCAGCGGAGGGCGAGACTCTGCTGCCTGGTACATTGTGTGTTGTGATTGTTATGTGTTATTTGCCTTTGACTGTTAGGATCCAATTAAGTCTAATCATTGTGTGGTTCCCTCACCCTGTGTTCTGCCCACGGGTAAGACGTTCAGGTGTTCAGTTGGGATGAGTCCTGGTCCATGTGGTCTTTCTAAAGGCAGCCGTGCCAGCGGACGAGAGCACCCACTGACCCCCGTGTCTCCACAGAGATCACCCACTGACCCCCGTGTCTCCACAGAGATCACCCACTGACCCCCGTGTCTCCACAGAGGAGAGCCCCCACTGACCCCCGTGTCTCCACAGAGGAGAGCCCCCACTGACCCCCGTGTCTCCACAGAGGAGAGCCCCCACTGACCCCCGTGTCTCCACAGAGGAGAGCCCCCACTGACCCCCGTGTCTCCACAGAGGAGAGCCCCCACTGACCCCCGTGTCTCCACAGAGGAGAGCCCCCACTGACCCCCGTGTCTCCACAGAGGAGAGCCCCCACTGACCCCCGTGTCTCCACAGAGGAGAGCCCCCACTGACCCCCGTGTCTCCACAGAGGAGAGCACCCACTGACCCCCGTGTCTCCACAGAGGAGATCACCCACTGACCCCCGTGTCTCCACAGAGGAGAGCACCCACTGACCCCCGTGTCTCCACAGAGGAGATCACCCACTGACCCCCGTGTCTCCACAGAGGAGAGCACCCACTGACCCCCGTGTCTCCACAGAGGAGAGCGACCACTGACCCCCGTGTCTCCACAGAGGAGAGCCCCCACTGACCCCCGTGTCTCCACAAAGGAGAGAGCCCCCACTGACCCCCGTGTCTCCACAGAGGAGAGAGCCCCCACTGACCCCCCGTGTCTCCACAGAGGAGAGCACACACTGACCCCCGTGTCTCCACAGAGGAGAGCACCCACTGACCCCCGTGTCTCCACAGAGGAGAGCACACACTGACCCCCGTGTCTCCACAGAGGAGAGCACCCACTGCCCCCCGTGTCTCCACAGAGGAGAGCACCCACTGACCCCCGTGTCTCCACAGAGGAGAGCCCCCACTGACCCCCGTGTCTCCACAGAGGAGAGCCCCCACTGACCCCCGTGTCTCCACAGAGGAGAGCCCCCACTGACCCCCGTGTCTCCACAGAGGAGAGCACCCACTGACCCCCGTGTCTCCACAGAGGAGAGCCCCCACTGACCCCCGTGTCTCCACAGAGGAGAGCCCCCGCTGACCCCCGTGTCTCCACAGAGGAGAGCACCCGCTGACCCCCGTGTCTCCACAGAGGAGAGCCCCCACTGACCCCCGTGTCTCCACAGAGGAGAGCACCCACTGACCCCCGTGTCTCCACAGAGGAGAGCACCCACTGACCCCCGTGTCTCCACAGAGGAGAGCACCCACTGACCCCCGTGTCTCCACAGAGGAGAGCACCCACTGACCCCCGCGTCTCCACAGAGGAGAGCGCCCACTGACCCCCGTGTCTCCACAGAGGAGACCCCACTGACCCCCGTGTCTCCACAGAGGAGAGCGACCCCCCACATGAACCCCCTCGTGTCTCCACAGAGGAGAGCACCCACTGACCCCCGTGTCTCCACAGAGGAGAGCACCCACTGACCCCCGTGTCTCCACAGAGAGAGCCCCCACTGACCCCCGTGTCTCCACAGAGGAGAGCCCACTGACCCCCGTGTCTCCACAGAGGAGAGGCCCCACTGACCCCCGTGTCTCCACAGAGGAGAGCCCCACTGACCCCTGTCTCCACAGAGGAGAGAGCCCCCACTGACCCCCGTGTCTCCACAGAGGAGAGCCCCACTGACCCCCGTGTCTCCACAGAGGAGAGCACCACTGACCCCCGTGTCTCCACAGAGGAGAGCCCCACTGACCCCCGTGTCTCCACAGAGGAGAGCCCCACTGACCCCCGTGTCCCCACAGAGGAGAGCACCCACTGACCCCCGTGTCTCCACAGAGGAGACACCCACTGACCCCCGTGTCTCACAGAGGAGAGCCCCACTGACCCCCGTGTCTCCACAGAGGAGAGCCCCACTGACCCCCGTGTCTCCACAGAGGAGAGCCCCACTGACCCCCGTGTCTCCACAGAGGGAGCCCCACTGACCCCCGTGTCTCCACAGAGGAGAGCACCCACTGCCCCCGTGTCTCCACAGAGGAGAGCCCCACTGACCCCCGTGTCTCCACAGAGGAGAGCCCCACTGACCCCCTGTCTCCACAGAGGAGAGCACCACTGACCCCCGTGTCTCCACAGAGGGAGCACCCACTGACCCCCGTGTCTCCACAGAGGAGAGACCCCTGACCCCGTGTCTCCACAGAGGAGAGCACCCACTGACCCCCGTGTCTCCACAGAGGAAGCCCCACTGACCCCCGTGTCTCCACAGAGGAGACCAGACCCGGTAAGAGAGCACCCACTGACCCCCGTGTCTCCACAGAGGAGAGCACCCACTGACCCCCGTGTCTCCACAGAGGAGAGCACTGCGCCCGTCCCACTAGACCCAGACCCGTGTCTC
Source organism: Allobates femoralis (assembly GCA_033576535.1). NCBI lineage: Eukaryota > Metazoa > Chordata > Amphibia > Anura > Aromobatidae > Allobates > Allobates femoralis. The sequence goes on from JARQOC010000012.1 coordinate 1,722,508, forward strand.
CACAGAGGAGAGCGACCCACTGACCCCCCGTGTCTCCACAGAGGAGAGCCCCCCACTGACCCCCGTGTCTCCACAGAGGAGAGCCCCACTGACCCCCGTGTCTCCACAGAGGAGAGCACCCACTGACCCCCGTGTCTCCACAGAGGAGAGCCCCACTGACCCCCGTGTCTCCACAGAGGAGACCCCCACTGACCACCCCGTGTCTCCACAGAGGAGAGCCCCCACTGACCCCCGTGTCTCCACACAGGAGAGCCCCCACTGACCCCGTGTCTCCACAGAGGAGAGCCCCCACTGACCCCCGTGTCTCCACAGAGGAGAGCACCCACTGACCCCCGTGTCTCCACAGAGGAGAGCACCCACTGACCCCGTGTCTCCACAGAGGAGAGCACCCACTGACCCCCGTGTCTCCACAGAGGAGACACCCACTGACCCCCGTGTCTCCACAGAGGAGAGCAGACCCTCACTGGACCCCCGTGTCTCCACAGAGGAGAGCACCCACTGACCCCCGTGTCTCCACAGAGGAGAGCCCCCACTGACCCCCGTGTCTCCACAGAGGAGAGCCCCCACTGACCCCCGTGTCTCCACAGAGGAGACCCCACTGACCCCCGTGTCTCCACAGAGGAGAGCCCCACTGACCCCCGTGTCTCCACAGAGGAGAGACCCTGACCCCACGTGTCTCCACAGAGGAGAGCCCCCACTGACCCCCGTGTCTCCACAGAGGAGAGCCCCCACTGACCCCCGTGTCTCCACAGAGGAGAGCCCCACTGACCCCCGTGTCTCCACAGAGGAGAGCCCCCCACTGACCCCCCCGTGTCCCCACAGAGGAGAGCCCCCACTGACCCCCGTGTCCCACAGAGGAGAGCACCCACTGACCCCCGTGTCTCCACAGAGGAGAAGCACCCACTGACCCCCGTGTCTCCACAGAGGAGAGCCCCACCTGACCCCCGTGTCTCCACAGAGGAGAGCACCCACTGACCCCCCGTGTCTCCACAGAGGAGAGCCCCCACTGACCCCCGTGTCTCCACAGAGGGGAGCCCCCACTGACCCCCGTGTCTCCACAGAGGAGAGCACCCACTGACCCCCGTGTCTCCACAGAGGAGAGCCCCCACTGACCCCCGTGTCTCCACAGAGGAGAGCACCCACTGACCCCCGTGTCTCCACAGAGGAGAGCACCCACTGACCCCCGTGTCTCCACAGAGGAGAGAGCACCCACTGACCCCCGTGTCTCCACAGAGGAGACACCCACTGACCCCCATGTCTCCACAGAGGAGAACACCCACTGACCCCCGTGTCTCCACAGAGGAGAGCCCCCACTGACCCCCGTGTCTCCACAGAGGAGAGCCCCCACTGACCCCCGTGTCTCCACAGAGGAGAGCCCCCGTGACCCCCGTGTCTCCACAGAGGAGAGCACCCACTGACCCCCGTGTCTCCACAGAGGAGAGCACCCGCTGGCCCCCGTGTCTCCACAGAGGAGAGCACCCACTGACCCCCGTGTCTCCACAGAGGAGATCACCCACTGACCCCCGTGTCTCCACAGAGGAGAGCCCCCACTGACCCCCGTGTCTCCACAGAGGAGAGCACCCACTGACCCCCGTGTCTCCACAGAGGAGAGCCCCCACTGACCCCCGTGTCTCCACAGAGGAGAGCCCCCACTGACCCCGTGTCTCCACAGAGGAGAGCACCCACTGACCCCCGTGTCTCCACAGAGGAGAGCACCCACTGATCCCCGTGTCTCCACAGAGGAGAGCACCCACTGACCCCCGTGTCTCCACAGAGAGCACCCACTGACCCCCGTGTCTCCACAGAGAGCACCCACTGACCCCCGTGTCTCCACAGAGAGCACCCACTGACCCCGTGTCTCCACAGAGAGCACCCACTGACCCCCGTGTCTCCACAGAGGAGAGCACACACTGACCCCGTGTCTCCACAGAGGAGAGCCCCCACTGACCCCCGTGTCTCCACAGAGGAGAGCACCCACTGACCCCCGTGTCTCCACAGAGGAGAGCACCCACTGACCCCCGTGTCTCCACAGAGGAGAGTACCCACTGACCCCCGTGTCTCCACAGAGGAGAGCCCCCACTGAGCCCCGTGTCTCCACAGAGGAGAGCACCCACTGACCCCCGTGTCTCCACAGAGGAGAGAGCACCCACTGACCCCCGTGTCTCCACAGAGGAGAGCCCCCACTGACCCCCGTGTCTCCACAGAGGAGAGCACCCACTGACCCCCGTGTCTCCACAGAGGAGAGCACCCACTGACCCCCGTGTCTCCACAGAGGAGAGCCCCCACTGACCCCGTGTCTCCACAGAGGAGAGCCCCCACTGACCCCCGTGTCTCCACAGAGGAGAGCCTCTACTGACCCCCGTGTCTCCACAGAGGAGAGCCCCTACTGACCCCCGTGTCTCCACAGAGGAGAGCACCCACTGACCCCCGTGTCTCCACAATAACCACACCCCACCAAATGTGACCCGCTGAAAATCCTTTTCTTATGTAGGAAGAGATCCACCCGTGTGAGTCCTGCGGCCCCGGTGCCTCCATAGTTGGCTGCAGGGACATCAGTATATCACTTCAGTGACTACGGTTACAGATTCTCTGTCTGATGGAAAGATGCAATGTACTGAAGACGTCACCTAAGCAATAACCATGGAGAAGCCCTTCCTGTGCCCGGTGTGATGCCCCCAGCAGCGCTCACCTTGTCGAAGGCAGTTTTTGTGGGCACCGCAGTTGTCATCCTTGTTGTAGTTTTGGTAGTAACTATAGTTTGGTTCTTTGCACCGGACGAGGAGGTGGCAGCACTTCCTGCACCGGACGAGGAGGTGGCAGCACTTCCTGCACCGGACGAGGAGGTGGCAGCACTTCCTGCACCGGACGAGGAGGTGGCAGCACTTCCTGCACCGGACGAGGAGGTGGCAGCACTTCCTGCACTGGACGAGGAGGTGGCAGCACTTCCCGCACCGGACGAGGAGGTGGCAGCTCTTCCCGCACCGGACGAGGAGGTGGCAGCTCTTCCCGCACCGGACGAGGAGGTGGCAGCACTTCCTGCACTGGACAAGGAGGTGGCAGCACTTCCCGCACCGGACGAGGAGGTGGCAGCACTTCCTGCATCGGACGAGGAGGTGGCAGCACTTCCTGCACTGGACAAGGAGGTGGCAGCACTTCCCGCACCGGACAAGGAGGTGGCAGCACTTCCTGCATCGGACGTGGCAGCACTTCCTGCACTGGACAAGGAGGTGGCAGCACTTCCCGCACTGGACAAGGAGGTGGCATCATTTCCCGCATCGGACGAGGAGGTGGCAGCACTTCTTGCATCGGTCAAAGAGGTGGCAGCACTTCCTGCATCGGTCAAAGAGGTGGCAGCACTTCCTGCACCGCTCGTGGTGGCAGCACTTCCTGCGACAGTCGAGGTAACAGCACTTTCTGCATTGGTCAAAGAGGTGGCAGCACTTCCCGCACCGATCAAAGAGGTGGCAACACTTCCTGCACTGGATAAAAAGGTGGCAGCACTTCCTGCGCCGGTCGAGGTGGCAGCACTTCCTGCACCAGATAAACAGGTGGCAGCACTTCTCGCACCGGATAAAGAGGTGGCAGCACTTTCTGTGCCGCTGGTGGTGGTGTCTCCTGGCTCATCTTTGGGGGGCTCTGTGCTGGCTGCCCCTGTCCTGCTGTGGTGTCACACTGTAAACTGAAATAGAGGCAGAGATTAACCCTTCTCTGTGGAGCAGCAGGGGTTATTGGGGGATCGGTACCCACCTTCCTGCCCGGGCATCTCGCTGCAGGGCGGGCACTGATGCCACACATTCATTCACATTCTCAGTTTTTAATGCAGCTTCGTCACCTGCAAAAAGAAAACATGATGGCGGTTGTGTGTCCCCTGCCCCGGCAGTTACAGCTCACAGAGGGCCGGGCCCCTGGGGCCACACGGCACATGATGTAAGTCTTGCACAATGTACTCGATCCTATAAATAAAAAGCTTTTTTTCTCAGCCCAGGAGACGATGGGTCACACCCCCGACCCAGGGGACCTGGAGCAGCAGGTGGTGATACACCGGCACAACAGTCACCCTGGTCACCGCGCCACAGGGGCCCCCGTCCTGATCACTGCGCCACAGGGGCCCAACCTGGTCTTTGTACTGCATGGGCACCCACCCTCGTCTCCGCACTGTATGGGGCCCCACCCTCGTCTCCGCACTCTATGGGGCCCCACCCTCGTCTCCGCACTCTATGGGGCCCCCACCCTCGTCTCCGCACTGTATGGGCCCCCCACCCTCGTCTCCGCACTCTATGGGGCCCCCACCCTCGTCTCCGCACTGTACGGGCCCCCACCCTCGTCTCCGCACTGTATGGGGCCCCCACCCTCATCTCCTCACTGTACGGGCCCCCACCCTCGTCTCCGCACTGTACGGGCCCCCACCCTCGTCTCCGCACTGTACGGGCCCCCACCCTCGTCTCTGCACTGTACGGGCCCTCACCCTCGTCTCCGCACTGTATGGGCCCCACCCTCGTCTCCGCACTGTATGGGGCCCCACCCTCGTCTCCGCGCTGTACGGGCCCCCACCCTCGTCTCCGCGCTGTACGGGCCCCCACCCTCGTCTCCGCGCTGTACGGGCCCCACCCCCTCGCTCCACCGCGCTGTACGGGCCCCCACCCTCGTCTCCGCGCTGTACGGGCCCCCACCCTCGTCTCCGCGCTGTACGGGCCCCCACCCTCGTCTCCGCGCTGTACGGGCCCCCACCCTCGTCTCCGCGCTGTACGGGCCCCCACCCTCGTCTCCGCGCTGTACGGGCCCCCACCCTCGTCTCCGCGCTGTACGGGCCCCCACCCTCGTCTCCGCGCTGTACGGGCCCCCACCCTCGTCTCCGCCTGTACGGGCCCCCACCCTCGTCTCCGCACTGTACGGGCCCCCACCCTCGTCTCCGCACTGTACGGGCCCCCACCCTCGTCTCCGCACTGTACGGGCCCCCACCCTCGTCTCCGCACTGTACGGGCCCCCACCCTCGTCTCCGCACTGTACGGGCCCCCACCCTCGTCTCCGCACTGTACGGGCCCCCACCCTCGTCTCCGCACTGTACGGGGCCCCACCCTCGTCTCCGCACTGTACGGGCCCCCACCCTCGTCTCCGCACTGTACGGGCCCCCACCCTCGTCTCCGCACTGTACGGGCCCCCACCCTCGTCTCCGCACTGTACGGGCCCCCACCCTCGTCTCCGCACTGTACGGGCCCCCACCCTCGTCTCCGCACTGTACGGGCCCCCACCTTCGTCTCCGCACTGTACGGGCCCCCACCCTCGTCTCCGCACTGTACGGGCCCCCACCCTCGTCTCCGCACTGTACGGGCCCCACCCTCGTCTCCGCACTGTACGGGCCCCCACCCTCGTCTCCGCACTGTACGGGCCCCCACCCTCGTCTCCGCACTGTACGGGCCCCCACCCTCGTCTCCGCACTGTACGGGCCCCCACCTCGTCTCCGCACTGTACGGGCCCCCACCCTCGTCTCCGCACTGTACGGGCCCCCACCCTCGTCTCCGCGCTGTACGGGCCCCCACCCTCGTCTCCGCGCTGTACGGGCCCCCACCCTCGTCTCCGCGCTGTACGGGCCCCCACCCTCGTCTCCGCGCTGTACGGGCCCCCACCCTCGTCTCCGCGCACTGTAGCGGGGCCCCCACCCTCGTCTCCGCGCTGTAGGGCCCCCACCCTCGTCTCCGCGCTGTACGGGCCCCCACCCTCCGTCTCCGCGCTGTACGGGCCCCCACCCTCGTCTCCGCGCTGTACGGGCCCCCACCCTCGTCTCCGCACTGTACGGGCCCCCACCCTCGTCTCCGCACTGTACGGGCCCCCACCCTCGTCTCCGCACTGTACGGGCCCCCACCCTCGTCTCCGCACTGTACGGGCCCCCACCCTCGTCTCTGCACTGTAGGGCCCCCACCCTCTCTCCTGCACTGTACGGGCCCCCACCCTCGTCTCCGCACTGTACGGGCCCCCACCCTCGTCTCCGCACTGTACGGGCCCCCACCCTCGTCTCCGCACTGTACGGGCCCCCACCCTCGTCTCCGCACTGTACGGGCCCCCACCCTCGTCTCCGCACTGTACGGGCCCCCACCCTTGTCTCCGCACTGTACGGGCCCCCACCCTCGTCTCCGCACTGTACGGGCCCCACCCTCGTCTCCGCACTGTACGGGCCCCCACCCTCGTCTCCGCACTGTACGGGCCCCCACCCTTTCTCCGCACTGTACGGGCCCCCACCCTCGTCTCCGCACTGTACGGGCCCCCACCCTCGTCTCCGCACTGTACGGCCCCCACCCTCGTCTCCGCACTGTACGGGCCCCCACCCTCGTCTCCGCACTGTACGGGCCCCCACCTTGTCTCCGCACTGTACGGGCCCCCACCCTCGTCTCCGCACTGTACGGGCCCCCCACCCTTGTCTCTCCGCCTGTAGGCCCCCACCCTCGTCTCCGCATGTAACGCCCTCACCCTCGTGAGTGATGAGCGCGTCCCCGCTGGAGATAGTAAACTCCCAGACAATGATTGAATAACCCTTTGATTAAATGTAAACCTCAGCGGATGTGAGACAGCCGGAGTATATACCCCCCTCCGTTGATGTATTATATACCCCCTCCCCTGTTGATGTATATACCCCCCCCTCTCCCTGTGATGTATATACCCCCTCCCGGTCCTGTGATGTATAACCCTCCCTCCCTGTGATGTATACACCCCCTCCCCCGCTCCCTGTGATGTATATACCCCTCCCCCGGTCCCTGTTGATGTATATACCCCCTCCCCCGGTCCCTGTGATGTATATACCCCCTCCCCCGGTCCCTGTGATGTATATACCCCCTCCCCTGGTCCCTGTGATGTATACACCCCCTCCCCCGGTCCCTGTGATGTATACACCCCCTCCCCCGGTCCCTGTGATGTATACACCCCCTCCCCCGGTCCCTGTGATGTATATACCCCCTCCCCCGTCCTGTGATGTATATACCCCCTCCCCCAGTCCCTGGATGTATATACCCCCTCCCCCGGTCCCTGTGATGTATATACCCCCCGGTCCCCCTGTGATGTATATACCCCACTCCCCCGGTCCCTGTGATGTATATACCTCCCACCCCTGGTCTCTGTGATGTATATACCCCCTCCCCCGGTCCCTGTGATGTATATACCCCTCACCCCGGTCCCTGTGATGTATATACCCCCTCCCCTGTTGATGTATACACCCCCTCCCCCGGTCCCTGTGATGTATATACCCCTCCCCCGGTCCCCTGTGATGTATATACCCCCTCCCCGGTCCCTGTGATGTATATACCCCCTCCCCCGGTCCCTGTGATGTATATACCCCTCCCCCGTGTCCCCTGTGATGTATATACCCCCTCCCCTGTGTGATGTATACACCCCCTCCCCTGGTCCCTGTGATGTAAAATACCCCCTCCCCTGGTCTCTGTGATGTATATACCCCTCCCCCGGTCCCTGTGATGTATATACCCCCTCCCCCGGTCCCTGTGATGTATATACCCCCCTCCCCCGGTCCCTGTGATGTATATACCCCCTCCCCCGGTCCCTGTGATGTATATACCCCCTCCCCCGGTCCGATGATGTATATACCCCCTCCCCCTGTCTGGATGTATAACACCCCCTCCCCTGGTCCCTGTGATGTATATACCCCCTCCCCTGGTCTCTGTGATGTATATACCCCCTCCCCTGGTCCTGTGATGTATATACCCCCTCCCCTGGTCTCTGTGATGTATATACCCCCTCCCCTGGTCTCTGTGATGTATATACCCCCTCCCCCGGTCCCTGTGATGTATATACCCCCTCCCCGGTCCCTGTGATGTATATACCCCCTCCTCCTGGTCCCTGTGATGTATATACCCCTCCCCCGGACCCTGTGATGTATATACCCCCTCCCCCGGTCCCTGTGATGTATATACCCCTCCCCCGGACCCTGTGATGTATATACCCCCCCCCTGGTCCCTGTGATGTATATACCCCCTCCCCTGGTCCTGTGATGTATATACCCCCTCCCCCGGTCCCTGTGATGTATATACCCCCTCCCCCGGTCCCTGTGAAGTATATACCCCCTCCCCCGGTCCCTGTGAAGTATATACCCCTCCCCCGGACCCTGTGATGTATATACCCCCCCCCCCCGTGATGTATATACCCCCTCCCCCGGTCCCTGTGATGTATATACCCCCTCCCCTGGTCCCTGTGATGTAATACACCCCTCCCCTGGTCCCTGTGATGTATATACCCCCTCTCCTGGTCCCTGTGATGTATATACCCCCTCCCCCGGTCCCTGTGATGTATACACCCCCTCCCCCGGTCCCTGTGATGTATATACCCCCTCTCCTGGTCCCTGTGATGTATATACCCCCTCCCCCGTCCCTGTGATGTATATACCCCCTCCCCCGGTCCCTGTGATGTATATACCCCCTCCCCCGGTCCCTGTGATGTATATACCCCCTCACCCGGTCACTGTGATGTATATACCCCTCCCCCCGGTCACTGTGATGTATATACCCCCTCCCCCGGTCACTGTGATGTATATACCCCTCCCCGGTCCCTGTGATGTATATACCCCCTCCCCCGGTCCCTGTGATGTATATACCCCCTCCCCCGGTCCTGTGATGTATATACCCCCTCCCCCGGTCACTGTGATGTATATACTCCCTCCCCCGTTCCCTGTGATGTATACACCCCCTCCCCGGAGTCGGGTGTCTCAACCTGCCCTGTGTGTCCCGGGGACCCCTCGCTCTCCGGCTCCCCCCTCTCCCGGTGCCCTGTGACCCGCACTCGGCTCCAGCATCCTGCGCCATCAGCCGCTGCCCCGACATCGGCCGCACTCGGGAATCTCCGGAGAGGGGCGTGTCACCAAGGAGACCCCGCCAGCCAATCCGGGCCCTGAGCGTGGAGAAGGCGGAGCCTGGAAGACCTGTTACTGCTCTACACGGAAACTGCCGAAGGTTCCCGAAATCAACCGACCGCAGCTTCCGGATGTGGAGCGGTTACTATGGAGACGGACGCGGCCGGAGGAGGCGGCTGCTGAAGGGATGGAGCCGCCGTTACCGAGCTGTTACCGGTGGAGCTGCCGGGACGTGGGGGGCTGGATCCGGAGGAAGGGCTTCCCGCAGTATGAGGTAACCGGGGCCGGGGCTGGGCGGTCACCCGTGTACGAGCCAGACTAACCGCTGTCTCCACAGGCCTGCTTCACCGAGAACCGGGTCACCGGCCGCAGCCTCATCCACGTCACCTGCTCCACACTGCCCCGGATGGGGGTGACCGACTGCGAGCACGGGAGGGTGAGTCACCGGAGGAGAGACCGGAGGAGACACCGGGGGAGAGGAGACACCAGGGGGAGAGGAGACCGGGGAACCGGAAGAGGAAACCGGGGAGACACCGGAGAAGACACAGGGGGAGAGGAGACCGGGGAACCGGGAGAGGAGACCAGGGATAGACCGGAGAAGACACCCGGGGGAGAGGAGACCGGGGAACCGGGAGAGGAAACTGGGGAGAGACAGGAGAGGAAACCGGGGAACCGGGACGGGGAGAAGACGAGAAGACACCAGGGGGAGAGGAGACCGGAGAAGAGACCGGGGAACTGGGGGAGGAGACCGGAGAAGACACCAGGGGGAGAGGAGACCGGAGAAGAGACCGGGGAACTGGGGGAGAGACCGGAGAAGACACCAGGGGGAGAGGAGACCGGAGAAGAGACCGGGGAACTGGGGGAGGAGACCGGAGAGACGGACACCAGGGGAGAGGGAGACGGAGAAGAGACCGGGGAACTGGGGGAGGAGACCGGAGAAGACACCAGGGGGAGAGGAGACCGGAGAAGAGACCGGGGAACTGGGGGAGGAGACCGGAGAAGACACCAGGGGGAGAGGAGAACCGGAGAAGAGACCGGGGAACTGGGGGAGGAGACCGGAGAAGACACCAGGGGGAGAGGAGACCGGAGAAGAGGACCGGGGAACTGGGGGAGGAGACCGGAGAAGACACCAGGGGAGAGGAGACCGGAGAAGAGACGGGAACTGGGGGAGGAGACCGGAGAAGACACCAGGGGGAGAGGAGACCGGAGAAGAGACCGGGGAACTGGGGGGAGAGACCGGAGAAGACACCAGGGGGAGAGGAGACGGAGAAGAGACCGGGGAACTGGGGGAGGAGACCGGAGAAGACACCAGGGGAGAGGAGACCGGAGAAGAGACCGGGGAACTGGGGGAGGAGACCGGAGAAGACACCAGGGGAGAGGAGACCGGAGAAGAGACCGGGGAACTGGGGGAGGAGACCGGAGAAGACACCAGGGGGAGAGGAGACCGGGGAACCGGACGGGGAAACTGGGAAGGAGACCGGAGAAGACACCGGGGGGAGAGAGACCGGGGAACCGGAAGAGGAAACCGGGGAGACACCGGAGAAGACACCGGGGAGAGGGAGACCGGGGATAGGACCGGGAGAGACACCGGGGGAGAGGAGACCGGGGAACCGGAAGAGGAAACCGGGGAGACACCGGAGAAGACACCCGGGGGAGAGGAGACCGGGGATAGACGGAGAAGACACCGGGGGAGAGGAGACCGGGGATAGACCGGAGAAGACACCGGGGGAGAGGAGACCGGGCAACCGGGAGAGGAGACCGGGGATAGACCGGAGAAACACCGGGGGAGATACCGGGGGAGGGGAGGCTGGGGAGAGCAGAGGAGAGATCGGGAGAGGTAACTGGGGAGAGAACGGAGAAAACACCGGGGAGACCAGAAGAGTGACCTGGAGACTGGGGAACCGGGGGAGGAGACTGGGAGAGAAACCGGGGAGAGGCAACCGGGGAGACCAAAGGAGAGACTGGGAGAGGAAACCAGGGAATCGGGAGAGGAAACAGGGAGACACCGTGAGAAGGGACACTGGGGAGTGATCAGGGAACCGAGGAGGAGAGGAGAACCGGGGGAGGGACCAGAGGAGGGACCAGGGAGTGATCAGGGAGACCGGGAGAGGGAGGAGAGGCACGGGGAGACCAGAGGAGGGACCAGGGAGTGATCAGGGAAACGGAGAGAGGAGACCGGGGAATCGGGAGAAGAGGACCAGGGAACCGGGAGAGGAAACCGGAGAAGACACCTGGGGAGAGGAGACCGGGGAACCGGGAGAGGAAAACTGGGAGAGAGACCGGGAGAGGAAACGGAGAGACGGAGGAATCGGGAGAGGAAACCGGGGAGAGACTGGGAGAATCAGGGGAGACCAGAGGAGGGACCGGGGGAACTGGGAGAGGAGAATGGGGAGAGACCGGGGAAACAGGGCGGGAGAGGAGACCAGGGAGAGACCGGGGTAGACCAGAGGAGGGACCGGGGGAACCGGGAGAGGAGACCTGGGGAGACCAGAGGAGGGACCAGGGAGAGACCAGGGGAACTGGAAGAGGAGACCGGGAGAACCGGGGGAGACCAGAGGAGGGACCTGGGGAACCGAGAGGAAACTGGGGAGAGACCGGGGGAAACGAGGGAGACCAGAGGAGGGACCGGGGGGAACTGGGAGAGGAGAATGGGGAGAGGACCGGGGGAAACAGGGGGGAGAGGAGACCAGGGAGAGATCGGGGTAGACCAGAGGAGGGACCGGGGGAACCGGGAGAGGAGAACGGGGGAGACCAGAGGAGGGACCAGGGGAGAGACCAGGGAAACTGGGAGAGGAGACGGGGAGAACGGGGGAGACCAGAGGAGGGATCGGGGGAACCGGAGAGAGGAAACTGGGGAGAGACCGGGGGAAACGAGGGAGACCAGAGGAGGGACCGGGGGAACCGGGAGAGGAAACTGGGGAGAGACCGGGGAGAGACTGGGGGAATGAAACCGGGAAGAGACCAAAGGAATGTGGGAGAGATAGGAGGAGACCAGAGGAGAACCAGAAGAGACACAGGGGGAGGAGGAGAACTGGGGAGAGAGGGAGACACACCAGGGTAAGGTAAGTAACCAAGGGAGGGACCTGGGGAGGGGTAGAAGGGGCGCTGGTGAATGGGAGAAGGGAATCAGGTGTCAGTGGATGGGAAGACAGGGTAAGTCTCCAGGAAAGGGAGAAGACTGGGGTGGGTTAAGGTGAGACAGTGGGGGAGGTGGTGGTTAGAGTCAGTTGGAGGCAGGTGGCGCTCCAGATCCTGATGACCCTTCTTTCCGCAGACCATCGCCCGGCTGATCCGGGAGCTGTTGGGGGTGACGGAGCCGTCCTGGGGACGCAGCATCTCTTTGCCCCGAAGAGACAACATGGGACTTTTCCTGGAGCAGAAGTCTCAGACCGGAGCCAACCGCGAGCTGCTCACCTACAGCCAGTTCATCAGGGAGCAGGGCCTGTAGAGCGGAGGGCCGGAGGGGCACAGTCCATGCCAAAGAGCCGCCTGGACCAATCTGTGCCGTCTGTAATCAGCGATCATCCTGCTATTCCAGTAATATAAAATAAATGTAGATAATATATAACTACTTTACAGAACAGTAAATGCCCATTGTGTTGCTCACAGTAACCGCAGTGTCTGTATTGGTCTTTATTTAGGATTTATCGTTCCTGTAATCACTGACCTCAGATTTACTTGGAACCACAGTTTTCAGAACGGCTTCACATCTATGTTGTACAGTCACCCAACCTCTGGCCGCTGTCACCTGTTACTCCAGCCCAGGAGGCTTTCACTACATCCCACATTTATTACCATTTATTGCTTTGCCATTTTTGATGTTGCCCCACAAGTGATCTATCAGATTAAGGTCCGGGGATCGGGCGGCCCGCTCCATAACCTCAATGATTTTGTTGGTTTACTTGTGTTTCGGGTCGTTGTCTTGTAATTTCCTCTTTGGTGTAAGACAACACGACGTCTTCATGTATTGTGATATCTGTAATCTGCTCCATGATCTCTGGTATGTGGTAAATACGCCGCACCATAGGAAGAGAAACCTGCTCATATCATGAGGCTTCACCTCCAGCTTCACTGTCTGCAGAGTGGGGGGGTCTGATGAACAATTTTCCTTTCCTCCATCCACACAATGTTCCTCCATTCCTCCGTCCACACAGTGTCCCTCCGTCCACACAGTGTCCCTCCGTCCACACAGTGTCCCTCCGTCCACACAGTGTCCCTCCGTCCCTCCCTCCACACAGTGTCCCTCCGTCCACACAGTGTCCCTCCGTCCACACAGTGTTCCTCCGTCCTTCCGACCACACAAAGTTCCTCCGTCCTTCCGTCCACACAAAGTTCCTCCGTTCTTCCGTCCACACAAAGTTCCTCCGTTCTTCCGTCCACACAAAGTTCCTCCGTTCTTCCGTCCACACAAAGTTCCTCCGTTCCTCCGTCCACACAATGTTCCTCCGTTCCTCCGTCCACACAATGTTCCTCCGTCCACACAGTGTCCCTCCATCCCTCCGTCCACACAGTGTCCCTCCATTCCTCCGTCCACACAGTGTCCCTCCATCCCTCCGTCCACACAGTGTCCCTCCGTCCACACAGTGTCCCTCCGTCCACAGAGTGTCCCTTCGTTCCTCCGTCCACACAGTGTCCCTCCGTCCACACAGTGTCCCTCCGTCCACACAGTGTCCCTCCGTCCACACAGTGTCCCTCCGTCCACACAGTGTCCCTCCATCCCTCCGTCCACACAGTGTCCCTCCATCCCTCCGTCCACACAGTGTCCCTCCGTCCACACAGTGTCCCTCCGTCCACACAGTGTCCCTTCGTTCCTCCGTCCACACAGTGTCCCTCCGTCCACACAGTGTCCCTCCGTCCACACAGTGTCCCTCCGTCCACAGAGTGTCCCTTCGTTCCTCCGTCCACACAGTGTCCCTCCATCCCTCCGTCCACACAGTGTCCCTCCATTCCTCCGTCCACACAGTGTCCTCCATCCATCCCTCCCCACACAGTGTCCCTCCGTCCACACAGTGTCCCCTCCGTCCACAGAGTGTCCCTTCGTTCCTCCGTCCACACAGTGTCCCTCCGTCCACACAGTGTCCCTCCGTCCACACAGTGTCCCTCCGTCCACACAGTGTCCCTCCGTCCCTCCGTCCACACAGTGTCCCTCCGTCCACACAGTGTCCTTCCATTCCTCTGTCCACACAATGTCCCTCCGTCCACACAATGTCCTTCCATTCCTCTGTCCACACAATGTCCCTCCGTCCACACAATGTCCCTCCGTCCACACAATGTCCCTCCGTCCCTCCGTCCACACAATGTCCCTCCGTCCACACAATGTCCCTCCGTCCACACAATGTCCTCGTCCACACACATGTCCCTCCGTCCACACAATGTCCTCCGTCCACACAATGTCCTTCCATCTCCTCTGTCCACACAGTGTCCCTCCGTCCACACAGTGTCCCTCCGTCCACACAGTGTCCCTCCGTCCACACAGTGTCCCTCCGTCCACACAGTGTCCCTCCGTCCACACAGTGTCCCTCCGTCCCTCCCTCCACACAATGTCCCTCCGTCCACACAGTGTCCCTCCGTCCACACAGTGTCCCTCCGTCCACACAGTGTCCCTCCGTCCTTCGACCACACAAAGTTCCTCCGTTCTTCCGTCCACACAAAGTTCCTCCGTTCCTCCGTCCACACAATGTTCCTCCGTTCCTCCGTCCACACAATGTTCCTCCGTCCACACAGTGTCCCTCCGTTCCTCCGTCCACACAATGTTCCTCCGTCCACACAGTGTCCCTCCGTCCACACAGTGTCCCTCCGTCCACACAGTGTCCCTCCCTCCCTCCCTCCACACAGTGTCCCTCCGTCCACACAGTGTCCCTCCGTCCCGCCTCCACACAGTGTCCCTCCCTCCCTCCACACAGTGTCCCTCCCTCCTCCACACAGTGTCCCTCCCTCCACACAGTGTCCCTCCCTCCACACAGTGTCCCTCCGTCCACACAGTGTCCTCCGTCCACACAGTGTCCCTCCGTCCACACAGTGTCCCTCCGTCCACACAGTGTCCCTCCGTCCACACAGTGTCCCTCCATTCCTCAGTCCACACAGTGTCCCTCCATCCCTCCTCCACACAGTGTCCCTCCGTCCACACAGTGTCCCTCCGTCCACACAGTGTCCCTCCGTCCACACAGTGTCCCTCCGTCCACACAATGTCCCTCCGTCCACACAATGTCCCTCCATTCCTCCGTCCACACAATGTCCCTCCATCCCTCCGTCCACACAATGTCCCTCCATCCTCCGTCCACACAATGTCCCTCCATCCCTCCGTCCACACAATGTCCCTCCGTCCACACAATGTGTGGACGGAGGGATGGAGGGACATTGTGTGGACGGAGGACATGTCCCTCCTCCTCCGTCCACACAATGTCCCTCCATCCCTCCGTCCACACAATGTCCCTCCGTCCACACAATGTCCCTCCGTCCACACAATGTCCTCCGTCCACACAATGTCCCTCCGTCCACACAATGTCCCTCCATCCCTCCGTCCACACAATGTCCCTCCATCCCTCCGTCCACACAATGTCCCTCCATCCCTCCGTCCACACAATGTCCCTCCGTCCACACAATGTCCCTCCGTCCACACAATGTCCCTCCGTCCACACAATGTTCCTCTGTTCCTCGTCCACACAATGTTCCTCTGTTCCTCCGTCCACACAATGTCCTCCGTCCACACAATGTCCCTCCGTCCACACAATGTCCCTCCGTCCACACAATGTCCCTCCATCCTCCGTCCACACAATGTCCTCCATTCCTCGTCCACACAATGTCCCTCCATCCCTCCGTCCACACAATGTCCCTCCGTCCACACAATGTTCCTCCGTCCACATAATGTCCCTCCGTCCACACAATGTCCCTCCGTCCACACAATGTCCCTCCATCCCTCCGTCCACACAATGTCCCTCCATCCCTCCGTCCACACAATGTCCCTCCATCCCTCCGTCCACACAATGTCCCTCCATCCCTCCGTCCACACAATGTCCCTCATCCTCCGTCCACACAATGTCCCTCCGTCCACACAATGTTCCTCCGTCCACACAATGTTCCTCCGTTCCTCCGTCCACACAATGTCCCTCCGTCCACACAATGTCCCTCCGTCCACACAATGTCCCTCCATCCCTCCGTCCACACAATGTCCTTCCATTCCTCTGTCCACACAATGTCCTCCGTCCACACAATGTCCCTCCGTCCACACAATGTCCCCCATCCCTCCGTCCACACAATGTCCCTCCATTCTCCGTCCACACAATGTCCCTCGTCCCCACAATGTCCTTCCGTCACACACTGTTCCTCCGTCCTCGTCCACACACTGTTCCTCCGTCCCTCCGTCCACACACTGTTCCTCCGTCCACACACTGTTCCTCCGTTCCCTCCGTCCACACACTGTTCCTCCGTCCACACACTGTTCCTCCGTCCACACACTGTCCTCCGTCACCTGCCGTCCACACATGTTCTCGTCCACACATGTCCTCCGTCCACACACTGTCCTCCGTCCACACAATGTCCCTCCGTCCACACAATGTCCCTCCGTCCTCAGTCCACACAATGTCCCTCCGTCCTCAGTCACACAATGTCCTCCGTCCCTCGTCCACACAATGTCCCTCCATCCCTCGTCCACACAATGTCCTCGTCCCTCAGTCCCACAATGTCCCTCGTCCACACAATGTCCTCATCCTGCGTCCACACAATGTCCTCCATCCTCGTCCACACAATGTCTCCGTCCACACAATGTTCCTCCAACCTCGTCCACACAATGTTCCTCCATTCTCCGTCCACACAATGTTCTCCGTCACACAATGTTCCCTCATTCCTCTCGTCCACACAATGTCCCTCCATCCTCCAATGTCCTCCATTCCTCCGTCCACAACATGTCCCTCCATTCCTCCGTCACAATACCCAATGTCCCTCACATCCTCCGTCCACACAATGTTCCTCCATCCTCCGTCCACACAATGTTCCTCCATCCTCCGTCCTAATAATGTTCCTCCATTCCTCGTCCACATCATGTTCTCCGATCACACACAATGTCCCTCATACATCCTTCCCCTTAACAAACTGATTCCCTCATCCCTCCGTCACACAATATCTCCATTAACTCCACACACATATGTTCCCCCTCCTGTTACACAATGTCTCCTTCCCCTTATATAAGACCCTGATTCACACCTGTGTCTTCACACAATGATTGACTGCACTAATAGAACTCCACACTGTATTATTGTGAACACACCTCCTGTATAACATGTGCTGCTTCACCCTTATATAAGATCCCTGATTCACACCTGTGTCTTCACACAATGATTGACTGCACTAATAGAACTCCACACTGCTATTATTGTAAACACACCTCCTGTATAACATGTGCTGCTTCACCCTTATATAAGACCCTGATTCACACCTGTGTCTTCACACAATGATTGACCGCAGTAATAGAACTCCACACTGCTATTATTGTGAACACACCTCCTGTATAACATGTGCTGCTTCACCCTTATATAAGACCCTGATTCACACCTGTCCCTTCACACAATGATTGACCGCACTAATAGAACTCCACACTGCTATTATTGTGAACACACCTCCTGTATAACATGTGCTGCTTCACCCTTATATAAGACCCTGATTCACACCTGTCCCTTCACACAATGATTGACCGCACTAATAGAACTCCACACTGCTATTATTGTGAACACACCTCCTGTATAACATGTGCTGGTTCACCCTTATATAAGACCCTGATTCACACCTGCCCCTTCACACAATGATTGACCGCACTAATAGAACTCCACACTGCTATTATTGTGAACACACCTCCTGTATAACATGTGCTGCTTCACCCTTATATAAGACCCTGATTCACACCTGTGTCTTCACACAATGATTGACCGCACTAATAGAACTCCACACTGCTATTATTGTGAACACACCTCCTGTATAACATGTGCTGCTTCACCCTTATATAAGACCCCTGATTCACACCTGTGTCTTCACACAATGATTGACCGCAGTAATAGAACTCCACACTGCTATTATTGTGAACACACCTCCTGTATAACATGTGCTGCTTCACCCTTATATAAGACCCTGATTCACACCTGTGTCTTCACACAATGATTGACCGCACTAATAGAACTCCACACTGCTATTATTGTGAACACACCTCCTGTATAACATGTGCTGCTTCACCCTTATATAAGACCCTGATTCACACCTGTGTCTTCACACAATGATTGACCGCACTAATAGAACTCCACACTGCTATTATTGTGAACACACCTCCTGTATAACATGTGCTGCTTCACCCTTATATAAGACCCTGATTCACACCTGTGTCTTCACACAATGATTGACCGCACTAATAGAACTCCACACTGCTATTATTGTGAACACACCTCCTGTATAACATGTGCTGCTTCACCCTTATATAAGACCCCTGATTCACACTTGTCCCTTCACACAATGATTGACCGCACTAATAGAACTCCACACTGCTATTATTGTGAACACACCTCCTGTATAACATGTGCTGGTTCACCCTTATATAAGACCCTGATTCACACAATGATTGACCGCACTAATAGAACTCCACACTGCTATTATTGTGAACACACCTCCTGTATAACATGTGCTGCTTCACCCTTATATAAGACTCTGATTCACACCTGTTTCTTCACACAGTGATTGACCGCACTAATAGAACTCCACACTGCTATTATTGTGAACACACCTCCTGTATAACATGTGCTGCTTCACCCTTATATAAGACCCTGATTCACACCTGTCCCTTCACACAATGATTGACCGCACTAATAGAACTCCACACTGCTATTATTGTGAACACACCTCCTGTATAACATGTGCTGGTTCACCCTTATATAAGACCCTGATTCACACCTGTCCCTTCACACAATGATTGACCGCACTAATAGAACTCCACACTGCTATTATTGTGAACACACCTCCTGTATAACATGTGCTGCTTCACCCTTATATAAGACCCTGATTCACACCTGTGTCTTCACACAATGATTGACCGCACTAATAGAACTCCACACTGCTATTATTGTAATCACACCCCCTGTATACCATGTGCTGCTTCACCCTTATATAAGACCCTGATTCACACCTGTGTCTTCACACAATGATTGACCGCACTAATAGAACTCCACACTGCTATTATTTTGAACACCACTGTATCCCATAACAATGAACCATACACCATGTCTGTCTCTGTAGTGAATGTGCTGCCGGGGCGATGCTGGTGGATTTTTCCCATCATTCTGGGGGGGCGTCAATTACTCAGAGATTTTCGCTCCTCTGCTGTAATATGGGTTTGGTCACGAGGTTGGGCGTTACTACTCCCCCACTGCCAGGGGCCAAGTATAATGACTGGAGCCCCACTGGCAGGAGGAAGAGCCAACCTCCACCTGCTCCCGGCCCAGTGCATCATGGGAAAGATCATATGGCACCAGCATGCTTCATAGCATTACTTGTAAGGAACCATCACAAGCAGGGACAGCTGGGATCCCCACATTCACACATCTCAAGACACCCCCTCCATATTCATCACACATCTGTCATGACTCCCCCCTTAGTCAGCGCCGTCTGCCCCAGATCCCCATAATCACATGGGTCACTCCTGGTGTTTTTCTCTCTTTATTACTGTACACATGGCGCTCGCTGCCGGTCAGCGCTCTGCTCTCTGCTGGTGCTCTGCTCTCTGCCGGCGCTCTGCTCTCTGCTCCTGGGCTCGATTCCCCTCGTTTAGTTTTTCCAACGAACTTGCTATAAAATAAAAATAAGAAAATGAGGGAGCAGTGAGGAGCCACTGGGGCCACAAGAGGATAGGGGGGAGGATGGGGGCACCACACGTAGAGAAGAAGGGGGGCATGGGGGGGGGGGGGTGAGGGCAACACAGAGGAGAAGGGGGGATGCAGGGGGAGGGTGGGGGCCACACGTAGAGGAGAAGGGGGAGGGTTGCGGCCCCACACGTAGAGGAGAAGGCGGGATGCGCCACACGAGGAGAAGGGTGGGCATTACGCGTAGAGGAAAAGGGATGGGGGCACACGAACAAATGGGGGTGGCAAAAGGAGAAGTGTTGGGGGTCACACGAAGAGAAGGGGAGAGAAAGGTGACATGAAGTGAAAAAGGGGTGGGGTGGCCACATGAGGAGATGGGACGGGGTCATCCACCTTGTAGGGAAATGAGGGCCCCACTCTACAGCGGAGTCTCAGGGTCCCTTTCTGGGGGGCCCCACTCTACAGCGGATCTCAGGGTCCCTTCTGGGGGGCCCCACTCTACAGCTGAGTCTCAGGGTCCCTTCTGGGGGGCCCCACTCTACAGCTGAGTCTCAGGGTCCCTTCTGGGGGGCTGCTCCCGGTCGCCCTGACTCACCATGTTACTGAGGAGGCCGTCTATCTTCTCCTCCTCCGGAGACCCTCGCTCCACCTTACAGCGATAAACCATCAGCTGCTGCCGGTCCTTTAGGTCTCTGTACGTCTGTGGGGGGGGGGGGGGGAAACACACAGATCAGCGCCGGCCCCCAGTGGGGTCTAGTAAATTCTACTACATCATACAGACATTTATCAGGTTGGTTACACCCGACTCATCTCAAATAGAAAAACATTTAAAATACGTCTATTGCAGTTCAATGGACAAAAAGGTCGTCAGGGGCAAAGGTCGCGGCCTCACATTATATCCCCGGTAGACCCCCATCACAAATGGCTGAATGCCCCCCAGGATAAAGGGCAAAATACTCAACAAATGAGGCCAGGCCCCACATAATATATGTAAACCCCTAATGAACATTATATTTTACACCCCCAGTGAGCAGATAAGTATTCAGCCCCCAATTGTGCAGGTTCTCCCACTTATAAAGCTGAGGTCGGCCTGTAATTGACATCATAGGTGACCTCAACTATACGAGACAAGAGAAAACCAATCCTGAAAATCACATTGATGATTTGGGAAGACATTTTTCTTCAGATTTTGGTGGAAAATAAAGTGTTTGGTCAATAACAGACGTTCCTCTCAATCCTTTGTCCTCTCAATCCTTTGTTCTCTCTCCTTTGTTGGCAATGACAGAGGTGAAACGTTTTGTGTAACGGCACAGTCACATGTGGAGATCTCGCCGGGAGATCCGCTAAGCAATCTCCGAATGCAGCAATGTCGCTACCCCATCGCCTGTGCGTTACAGCGTGTGACAGGGCGATATTACGGTGAGACATCGCCGGTGAAGCGTCGCCTCATCGCCCTGCTCTGCTGGGAAATCAGGCGATAACCAACTGGCGATAGCGACGTACACAGCGATCCGGAGAGAAATCCCGTAGCCGTACTTAGATGCGTTTTATTCGTGTTGCATCTGTGGCGATTGGTGAGTAATACTGCGTGTTCCCATTGGCTGGCCGTGTCCGTAACGCCTTATTGGATGACCCGTGCCTTCACGCAAGGTTGACCAACGGGAACGCAATTGCGTCCACCAATCGCAGTGGTAGGGGCGTTCTACAGTATCTCACCACACCCCTATCAAAACAGTATGCCCACATCGCTGCTACGATGGCGGTGTGTGACGCGGCGATGTGTGAAGGGAAGATCGCTTCCGGTCTTCTGCAGGCGATTTCCGGAACGCAGGATCGCCGTAGATTGCACACAAGATGTCCATGTGTGACTGGGCGACAGCGATGTGCAAAAAAGTGCCCGGAACGTGCGCGCTCACGTCAAATTGCCAGCCATATGGCGGCGATATTGCTACATGTGATGGAACCTTAAGTCTTCACAAGGTTGGCACACGCTGGTGCTGGTATGTCGGCACACCCTGGTGCTGGTATGTCGGCACACTCTGGCGCTGGTTTGTCGGCACACACTGGTGCTGGTTTGTCGGCACACACTGGTGCTGGTTTGTCGGCACACCCTGGTGCTGGTATGTCGGCACACTCTGGCGCTGGTATGTCGGCACACGCTGGTGCTAGTGTGTCGGCCCATTCCTCCATGCAGATCTCCTCTAGGGAAGTGATGATTTGGGGCTGTCGCTGGGTAACACGGACTTTCAACTCCCTCCAAAAGGTTTTATATAGGGTTGAGATCTGGAGACTGGCTAGGCCACTCCAGGACCTTGAAATGCTTCTTATGAAGCTACTCCTTCGTTGCCCTGGCGGTGTGCTTGGGATCATTGTCATGTTGAAAGACCCAGCTGCGTTTCATCTTCAATGCCCTTGCTGATGGAAGGAGGTTTGCACTCACAATCTCACGATACATGGCCCCATTCATTCTTTCATGTACACAGATCAGTCATCCGGGTCCCTTGGCAGAGAAACAGCCCTAAAGTATGATGTTTCCACCTCCATGCTTCACAGTAGGTATGGTGCTCCTTGGATGCAACTCAGCATTCTTTCTCCTCCAGACACGAC
>JARQOC010000012.1:1744891-1814750 GCA_033576535.1 Allobates femoralis
GGCGCCACAACCACAATACCCAGCAGAAAGGGAGAGGGTGGGCGACAATCCTCAAGGAGAAAGAGATGGCGGCAGTTGTGGCTCGGAGAGAGATGGCAGAATCGGGTCAGTGCGGTGGTCTTGTGTGGCCAGGGGGTGTAAAGTATGGTGGAGAGTGACCCTCCCCAGGCCGGTGTGTCCTCACCTGGGATCAGCTGTATAAGTAGTGGCCTGACGTGTCCCCGCAGGACAGAACGTGACGCCACGGCCTGGTCCACAGACAAACTGAAGGAGCTGTTCCTGGCGGTCAGTGTGACGGGGGAGGAGGGCAGCTGCGAGGTGACGGAGGTCAGCAGGCTGGACGGCGAGGCCTCCATCAACAACCGCAAAGGCAAACTCATCTACTTCTATGAGTGGGACGTGAAGCTGAACTGGACAGGTGAGCGGGGACGGCACTGATCATGGGGACCCCCATACACCCCGCCACTCCCACCTTCACACCACACACCCCGCCACTCCCACCTTCACACCATACACCCCACCGCCACTCCCACCTTCACACCATACACCCCACCGCCACTCCCACCTTCACACCATACACCCCACCGCCACTCCCACCTTCACACCATACACCCCGCCACTCCCACCTTCACACCACACACCCCGCCACTCCCAACTTCACACCATACACCCCGCCCTCCCACCTTCACACCACACACCCCGCCTCTCCCACCTTCACACCACTCACCCCGCCACTCCCACCTTCACACCACTCACCCCGCCGCTCCCACCTTCACACCATACACCCCGCCACTCCCAACTTCACACCATACACCCCGCCGCTCCCACCTTCACACCATACACCCCACCGCCACTCCCACCTTCACACCATACACCCCGCCACTCCCACCTTCACACCATACACCCCGCCACTCCCACCTTCACACCATACACCCCGCCACTCCCACCTTCACACCATACACCCCGCCTCTCCCACCTTCACACCACTCACCCCGCCGCTCCCACCTTCACACCACACACCCCCGCCGCTCCCACCTTCACACCACACACCCCGCCACTTCCCACCTTCACACCAGACACCCCGCCACTCCCACCTTCACACCACTCACCCCGCCGCTCCCACCTTCACACCACACACCCCGCCGCTCCCACCTTCACACCACACACCCCGCCGCTCCCACCTTCACACCACACACCCCGCCGCTCCCACCTTCACACCACACACCCCGCCGCTCCCACCTTCACACCACTCACCCCGCCGCTCCCACCTTCACACCACTCACCCCGCCGCTCCCACCTTCACACCACTCACCCCGCCGCTCCCACCTTCACACCACGCACCCCGCCGATCCCACCTTCACACCACTCACCCCGCCGCTCCCACCTTCACACCACTCACCCCGCCGCTCCCACCTTCACACCACTCACCCCGCCGCTCCCACCTTCACACCACTCACCCCGCCGCTCCCACCTTCACACCACACACCCCGCCGCTCCCACCTTCACACCACACACCCCGCCACTTCCCACCTTCACACCAGACACCCCGCCACTCCCACCTTCACACCACGCACCCCGCCACTCCCACCTTCACACCACGCACTCCGCCACTCCCACCTTCACACCACACACTCCGCCACTCCCACCTTCATACCCCGCACTCCCACCTTCACACTACCCGCACTCGCACCTTCACACCAGAAACCCCACACTCCCACCTTCACACCCCACACTCCCACCTAAACACCACACACCATCTTGTTTTACAGGAGTTTCCAAATCAGGAGTGAAGTACAAGGGTCACGTGGAGATCCCCAACCTGTCTGACGAGAACGACCCCAGCGAGGTGGAGGTGAGAACACCATATGTATACCAACCCTGTATACGGGGGACACCGCCATGTGAGGACACCATATGTATACCAACTCTGTATACGGGGGACACCGCCATGTGAGGACCAGTATGTATGCATATGGAGGAGGAGACTGTAGGACAGGTGACTACAATCTATTACTCCCTGTTATCAGCCATTACTGGAGGAGGAGACTGTAGGACAGGTGACTACAATCTATTACTCCCTGTTATCAGCCATTACTGGAGGAGGAGGAGACTGTAGGACAGGTGACTACAATCTGTTACTCCCTGTTATCAGCCATTACTGGAGGAGGAGGAGACTGTAGGACAGGTGACTACAATCTGTTACTCCCTGTTATCAGCCATTACTGGAGGAGGAGGAGACTGTAGGACAGGTGACTACAATCTGTTACTCCCTGTTATCAGCCATTTCATGTTTTACCATCAAAGTATCAAAGTGGGGGTTTTCAGTAACTTTTGCTCTTACCTACAGATCAGAGTGTCTCTGGGGAAGGACGAGCCGGACACGGTCCTGACAGAGCTCATGCGAAGGAGCGGAGCAGAGCGGATACGGGAGGTGGTGGCGGAGTACATCTCCACCCTGAAGACAGGTGTGTGTCCGTCTACAGAGCGAAACTGGAGCAGATGTGAAAGTGTTAAACTGCTTTTTTATATCATCATATTGGTGTCTGTGTATGAGAGCGGAGGTTGTAGGTTTCCACATGGTGGACACTGCTATCATATAACAAAGCCGCGCCTGCTGCCGGTGGCAACCCTTTCTTTCTGCTCCTGGCGGCGGCCCTTTTATCCCGCTCCCGGCGGCGGCCTATTTTATTCTTTTTATCCTGCTCCCGGCGGCGACCCTTTTTATCCCGCTCCTGGCGGCGGCCCATTATATCTTTTTTTATCCCGCTCCTGGCGGCGACCCTTTTTATCCCGCTCCTGGCGGCGGCCCATTATATCTTTTTTTATCCTGCTCCCGGCGGCGACCCTTTTTATCCCGCTCCTAGCGGTGACCCTTTTTATCCCGCTCCTGGCGGCGACCCTTTTTATCCTGCTCCCGGCGGCGGCCCATTTTATTCTTTTTATCCTGCTCCCGACGGCGGCCTTTTTTATCCCGCTCCTGGCAGCGACCCTTTTTATCCTGCTCCCGGCGGCGGCCCTTTTTATCTTTTTTATCCCGCTCCTGGCAGCGGCCCTTTTTATCTTTTTTATCCCGGCGGCCCTTTTATCCCGCTCCTGGCGGCGGCCCTTTTTATCCTTCTCCCGGCGGCGGCTCTTTTTATCTTTTTTATCCTGCTCCCAGTGGCGGCCCTTTTATCCTGCTCCCGGTGGCGGCCCTTTTATCCTGCTCCCGGTGGCGGCCCTTTTATCCTGCTCCCGGTGGCGGCCCTTTTATCCTGCTCCCGGTGGCGGCCCTTTTATCCTGCTCCCGGTGGCGGCCCTTTTTATCCCGCTCCCGGCAGCGGCCCATTTTATCTTTTTTATCCTGCTCCCGGCGGCGACCCTTTTTATCCCGCTCCCGGCGGCGACCCTTTTTATCCCGCTCCCGGCGGCGGCCCTTTTTATCTTTTTTTATCCCGCTCCCGGCGGCGACCCTTTTTATCCCGCTCCCGGCGGCGGCCCTTTTTATCTTTTTTTATCCCGCTCCCGGCGGCGACCCTTTTTATCACGCTCCTAGCGGCGACCCTTTTTATCCCTCTCCCGGCGGCGGCCCTTTTTATCTTTTTTATCCTGCTCCTGGCAGCGGCCCTTTTTATCCTTATCCCGGCGGCGGCTCTTTTATCCTGCTTCCGGTGGCGGCCCTTTTATCCTGCTTCCGGTGGCGGCCCTTTTATCCTGCTCCTGGCGGCGGCCCTTTTTATTCCACTCCCGGCGGCGACCCTTTTTATCCCGCTCCTGGCGGCGGCCCTTTTTATCTTTTTTTATCCCGCCCCCCGGCGGCGGCCCTTTTTATCTTTTTTTTATCCCGCTCCCGGCGGCGACCCTTTTTATCACGCTCCTAGCGGTGACCCTTTTTATCTTTTTTATCCTGCTCACGGCGGCGGCTCTTTTTATCTTTTTTATCCCGCTCCTGGCGGCGCCCCTTTTTATCTTTTGTATCCCTGCGGCCCTTTTATCCCGCTCCTGGTGGCGGCCCTTTTTATCCTGCTCCCGGCGGCGGCCCTTTTATCCTGATCCTGGCTGCGACCCTTTTATCCTGCTCCCGGCGGCGGCCCTTTTTATCTTTTTTATCCTGCTCCTGGTGGCGGCCCTTTTATCCTGCTCCCGGCGGCGGCCCTTTTATCCTGATCCTGGCTGCGACCCTTTTATCCTGCTCCCGGCGGCGGCCCTTTTTATCTTTTTTATCCTGCTCCTGGTGGCGGCCCTTTTATCCTGCTCCCGGTGGCGGCCCTTTTATCCTGCTCCTGGCTGCGACCCTTTTATCCTGCTCCCGGTGGCGGCCCTTTTATCCTGCTCCCGGTGGCGGCCCTTTTATCCTGCTCCCGGTGGCGGCCCTTTTATCCTGCTCCCGGTGGCGGCCCTTTTATCCTGCTCCCGGTGGCGGCCCTTTTATCCTGCTCCCGGCTGCGACCCTTTATCCTGCTCCCGGCGGCGGCCCTTTTTATCTTTTTTATCCTGCTCCCGGTGGCGGCCCTTTTTATCTTGCTCCCGGTGGCGGCCCTTTTATCCTGCTCCCGGTGGCGGCCCTTTTATCCTGCTCCCGGTGGCGGCCCTTTTATCCTGCTCCCGGTGGCGGCCCTTTTATCCTGCTCCCGGTGGCGGCCCTTTTTATCCCACTCCCGGCGGCGACCCTTTTTATCCCACTCCCGGCGGCGGCCCATTTTATCTTTTTTATCCTGCTCCCGGCGACGACCCTTCTTATTCCACTCCCGGCGACGGCCCTTTTTATCTTTTTTATCCCGCTCCTGGCGGCGCCCCTTTTTATCTTTTGTATCCCTGCGGCCCTTTTATCCCACTCCCGGCGGCGGCCCTTTTTATCCCGCTCCCGGCGGTGACCCTTTTTATTCCACTCCCGGCGACGGCCCTTTTTATCTTTTTTATCCTGCTCCCGGCGGCGGCCCTTTTATCCTGCTCCCGGCGGCGGCCCTTTTATCCCGCTCCTGGCGGCGTCTCTGCTGTTTGGCTGTGGAGGCCTGTAGAGGGGAGTGTTGCTGTCTTCACCTCTCGTTATCTGCGGCTGCTGTATCTGGATTTGTTTGTGATTTGCAGAATTTACACAAGGAATGATTCTCCCCACCAAGAACGGCGTGTCGCACACGGCGGTGACTGACGCCAAGCAGAAGCCGGCCCCTCCCCCGGTAAGTGCTGATACTCGAGCGGGCGGCGGCAGCGGGAGGACGAGTGTAATGGCCGTCTTCTCCTCATCTCTTCAGGCTCAGGAGAAAGTGGTAAAATGTCAGAACACAGGAGTGAAGATCCCCACCTGCAAGGTCAGCATGACCGAGACCTTCCTCACCTCCCCCGAGGAGCTGTACCGCGTGCTGACCCGCCAGGAGGTAACGGGCGAGGGGGCCGAGCACGGCGTGGGGCGAGGGGGCCGAGCACGGGTGAGTGACGTAGATCCCGCGGTCTCTGAATGTCTCCCTCTTCTTTGCAGCTCGTCCAGGGATTCACGCACGCTCCGGCCACAGTAATGGCGGATAAAGGTGGAAAGTTTCAGCTACTGGGAGGGAACGTCAGCGGAGAGTTCATAGAACTGGTGAGAGGCGATAAGTGGGGGGAGGGGGGACACTGGTGACGATAAGTGGGGGGAGGGGGGGGGACACTGGTGACAATAAGTGGGTGGATGGGGGACACACTGGTGACGATAAGTGGGGGGAGGGGGGGACACTGGTGACGATAAGTGGGGGGAGGGGGGGGACACTGGTGACGATAAGTGGGGGGGAGGGGGACACTGGTTACGATAAGTGGGGGGGAGGGGGACACTGGTGACGATAAGTGGGGGGAGGGGGACACTGGTGAAGATAAGTGGGGGGAGGGGGGGGACACTGGTGACGATAATTGGGGGGGAGGGGGACACTGGTGACGATAAGTGGGGGAGGGGGACACTGGTGACGATAAGTGGGGGAATGGGAAGACACTGGTGATAAGTGGGGGAGGGGACACTGGTGACGATAAGTGGGGGGAGGGGACACTGGTGACGATAAGTGGGGGGAGGGGACACTGGTGACGATAATTGGGGGGGAGGGGGACACTGGTGACGATAATTGGGGGGGAGGGGGACACTGGTGACGATAAGTGGGGGAATGGGAAGACACTGGTGACGATAAGTGGGGGGAGGGGGGGACACTGGTGACGATAAGTGGGGGGGAGGGGGACACTGGTGACGATAAGTGGGGGGGAGGGGGACACTGGTGACGATAAGTGGGGGAATGGGAAGACACTGGTGATAAGTGGGGGGTAAGGGACTTTCGTGGAGATTGTGACCCTCTGACTTTTATTCCAGGAGTGTGAGAAGCGCATTGTTATGTCCTGGAGGTACAAGACGTGGCCGGCAGGTGAGTGACCTCCGGGTCAGAGGGGGCAGGACACCATTTCTCCTCCTGCCAGATGGGAGTGGGGGTGACTGATGCCCGTTGGTGGGGGTGGTCTCGTGGCGGGGGGCTCCGGATGTGCAATTTATCATGTGTCGGCAGGTTTTGGTGTGGGTGAAGCTGGGGCCCCTGTGACCTCCTATTAGCCCATGAAGTGAATGCGCAGTATGGCGGCTGCGGCACATTTATTTCCATCAGTCGGCAGCGGCGGCGCCACGTGTCACTGCTGCGGCTCCTGGCGGTCAACTCTTTGGTGCTGTGATCAGACACGAGGGGGAAGAGGCCTCATCTGTCACTACAAGACCGCAGCGGGCAGAGTCTGTGGATACAATATTTAATAAATCTCCCCGTGAGCGGAGCGCCCCACCCCACCCCACCTGACCCCGTGACTGGAGCACCCCCCCCCCCCACCTGACCCCATGACCGGAGCGCCCCCCACCCCACCTGACCCCGTGACCGGAGCGCCCCCCACCCACCTGACCTTGTAACCAGAGCCCCCCCACCGTTTGTATACTGTGCTCCAGACATCGGTGCGGGGGGCAGTGAGCGTATGTCAGCAGCTGGGGGAGGAGGTGGGTATATTGACAAGGGGGCGGAGCTCATGACTTGTTCTGTCCGCAGGGCACCATGCCACCATCACCCTGACCTTCACAGAGCAGCGCGGGGAGACGGAGCTGCACATGGAGGCGCGCGGCGTCCCCCAGAGCGAGGAGCAGCACACGCGGGACGGATGGAAGCGATACTACTTTGACGGCATCAAGCAGACGTTCGGCTACGGGGCGCTGCTCCTATAACGGGGCAGGGACGGCGGACGGGGCCTATGGATTTTTTTTCTTAAACTATTATATAGGAGTATTATTGTCGTGGACTGAACATTGTATTTAATGTGGGGGAGGGGGCGGCTCTGGATTATGTCTGCACTGAGCGCTGGATCTGTGGATGTTGTCAGCCCGGCTGTGTCCATTGTCAACAATAAAGCGTGTAACGTATCAGACTGCTGTGTGCTGGGACAGGCGGGTGAGAATGGGGGCTGATGACGGGGGCTGCACGAGATGGGTGGGCCCTGGTGGAGTCTGGCAGAGGATGCCAGTGGTTGAGCGCCGGTAGAGTTTGGTGGAGGCTGCGGGTGGGTGCTGGTGGAGTCTGGAGGAGGATGCGGGTGGGGAGGATGCGGAGTCTGGAGGAGGATGCGGGTGGGGAGGATGCGGAGTCTGGAGGAGGATGCGGGTGGGGAGGATGCGGAGTCTGGGGGAGGATGCGGGTGGGTGGGCGCCGGTGGAGTCTGGGGGAGGATGCGGGTGGGTGGGCGCCGGTGGAGTCTGGGGGAGGATGCGGGCGCTGGTGGAGTCTGGGGGAGGATGTGGGTGGGCGGGCGCCGGTGGAGTCTGGAGGGGGCTTAATGGATTATATGGGGCTCATGCCCATTCAGATCTGGGCTTCATGTATCTGCGTTCGCACCTCTATGGCTGACAGAGGGGATGAGACGGTCACGATACATCGTGTAATATCCTCTTGTGACCACTAGGTGGCTCTAGAACTGTACAGATAAATGCGTCTTGTAACCGCAGGGATCATGAGCCGCTGCCGTCTGCGCCACTAACAACCTGTTCTCAAGGAATATTTCCTTCCAATTGTTTCATTTTGATAACTTTATATAAGATTCTCCTGATAAATACATGACCCCGCTACAGTACAGGGCGGTAACGCTGCGGACTCGGGTCCATTATCCCCTTTATAATTACTCTTTCAGTATATTCCATCTCTTTGGTGTTCGTCTCCTAGAAGTCGCGGGCGTCCTGCAGCTGGGCCTGGTACTCCTCCTGCAGGGGGTTCTCGGGGCAATCATACCCATTGTTTGGGGGCGCAGGGGGTGGATCCGGCTCCAATCACCTTTGCACAGAATCCAGGGCAGAACGTCTGCCTTGTAGTGAAGTTCAGGCGAGAACTCGGCACTGATGAGGCTCGGGATCCCGGCCGCCCGTCCACGGGTCACCAGTCTCAGAGAATGGTCGTAGCAGCAATGCTGAGCGCCGAGACTGCTGCTGTCCCTGGAGAGCAACGAACGCAAGCAGAAGCGAGCGCCAGGGGTGTAGATGTCTAGTCTCTCCCGCGCACCGCTCGCATCTCGCCAACGGAAACTACGCGACAACTTCTCATCCCGCAGCACCAAGGAGCTGTACACCACCTCCGAGGGGTAGAAACACGGGCAACTGGGCAACTCCGTCAGCACCCGCTGCAGATAACTACTGAGGAACTCACTCTTACAGGTCAGCCACCGCTCACAGCTGTCCTGGGAACCTGGGGAAGAAGAGGAACAGCCGTAAGATGAGGACGAGAAAGAAGCATGAGATAAAGAAAGGAGAAGCAGGCGATGAGGACAAGATAAATAAAGGAGAAACATGAGATGAGGATGAGATAAAGAAAGGAGAAGCATAAAATGAAAAAGAGAAAAAGAAGCATAAAATGAGGACGAGATAAAGAAAGGAGAAGCATAAGATGAGGATGAGGTTGTAGTGAAACATGTATCTGAGGGAATTGACTGAGCAGTTAATGGTTAAATTCTGTGTCACTACACTAAAGGTCACAACCTATGATATGTAAGCACAAAGCTAACTCTCCAGTCACAGTGACTGCAGTCTCCCCAGGGGCATCCTGGGAAAACCACAGTGAAACATTGCACACCTGTAGCCAGAAAGTGAAGGGGATCAGAGACTCCACCAAATGGGGTTTAGTATAGCCGTGATATTTACTGTGGGAAAGAGATTGGACTAAAACAAAGACATTAGAAAAATAATCTATGCATGGCTAAATGAGTGATCGTCCAATCATAGACCCAGAATTAGAATATTAAACTGCAAGGCCGGTCTAGAAATCTGACCCCCAGTCTGAGTCTATAACTGGACTCTCGCAGCCAAAGTCTATTATCACAGAGATGGGGCAGCTAAACACTGCTGTGATCATCATTCCCTATCTCCGCTCTCCCCATCGGGCTCTCGGATGCAAGCTGCATTGTTTAGGTTTCTGTAAGTTTTCTTCTTTTTACTTTATAACTGTTTTGCATATGTGTATGTCACTTTATTATTTCTATTTTTATATCTTTTTTAAGTAAGCACTGTACCTTTTATATTAAAGCTTTGAACTTTAATAAGTCTGAACCTTGTATACTCTAAAGAACCCATTACCCTGGAGAGGGTGCAATCTTTTCGATTGTGTGATAGTCTTAGTTTAGGGGGACTCCGCCCCTTTATGTCCGATGGGTGGTGGCAGCGTGTGTGAAGCGGGGTGAGTCGGGGTGTGATTGATGCTCCCTTTCAGCATAGAACAGAGGTCGAGTGCTGGATTGAGTGAGAGGAGATAGATTAACCCTTACAGGCGCAACCCCAAGTCACGTGCTGAGAAGTGGGTACGTGACAGATTGGTGGCAGCGGTGGATAGAATTTATTTCTATTAGAGCATTAGTGCCTGGTTTAAGAAATTATTCCCTGTACTAAAGAATTGGTGTCCTTGCGAGGAACGACCAGTTCTACAAGGTTCAGCTCAGTGATTACTTACACATACTGCAAACAGTTTCCCTCCCCTGTTTTTCTTTTCTATTTTTTAATTGGCAAAGGCTGTTCATTGACATGGCAGCCCAATACAAGAAGAAGAACATGCAGACTCTGATCAACCTCTGCCCAATACAAGAAGAAGAGCCTGCAGACTCTGATCAACCTCTGCCCAATACAAGAAGAAGAGCCTGCAGACTCTGATCAACCTCTGCCCAATACAAGAAGAAGAGCCTGCAGACTCTGATCAACCTCTGCCCAATACAAGAAGAAGAGCCTGCAGACTCTGATCAACCTCTGCCCAATACAAGAAGAAGAGCCTGCAGACTCTGATCGACCTCTGCGAGCAAAGAGGAATAGAGACTGCCGACAAGTCCAAGGATATGCTGGCGCACGCCTTGGCGGAGCACGACTCGGCGCAGACTGATGAAGCACCTGATCAAAGACAGAGTCCACCTCTGACAGGCCAAGCAATGCCAGTTCTTGCACCGGAGATGCCCTCTGGAGGTGCCAGCAATGCCGGTTCTGAGGAGTCTATAGACTTGACTTTACAAATGGCCTTACAACAGCAGGGAACAAGCGAACCCAATCAGTGCCTGCAGCTTATTCTACAGTTCCAACAGGTGGAGAGAGAAGCTGCAGAACGCCGGGCCGAGAGAGAGGCTGCAGAACGCCGGGCCGAGAGAGAGGCTGCAGAACGCCGGGCCGAGAGAGAGGCTACAGAACGCCGGCCGAGAGAGAGGCTGCAGAACGCCGGGCCGAGAGAGAGGCTACAGAACGCCGGGCCGAGAGAGAGGCTGCAGAACGCCGGGCCGAGAGAGAGGCTGCAGAACGCCGGGCCGAGAGAGAGGCTGCAGAACGCCGGGCCGAGAGAGAGGCTGCAGAACGCCGGACCGACAGAGAGGCTGCAGAACGCCGGGCCGAGAGAGAGGCTGCAGAACGCCGGGCCGAGAGAGAGGCTGCAGAACGCCGGGCTGAGAGAGAGGTCACGGAACGCCGGGCCGACAGAGAGGCTGCAGAACGCCGGGCCGAGAGAGAGGCTGCAGAACGCCGGGCTGAGAGAGAGGCTGCAGAACGCCGGGCCGAGAGAGAGGATGCGGAACGCTGGGCCAAGAGAGAGGCTGAGAGTTCAAGCTTCAGATGGCCCAAGTAGGGAGGGGTAACAATCTTCAGACATCCCCCTCCCAGGACATAGATCTAAGGAGACCGCGTGTGGAAAACTTCCCTGTGACGGAGAAGGACACGGACTTAGATACTTTTCTTCGGGGGTTTGAGAAAACCTGCAGACAATACAATCTACCCCGTGAGCAGCGGGCAGTGTATCTACTCCGTGAGCAGTGGGCATTGTATCTAGCCCGTGAGCAGCGGGCATTGTATCTACCCCGTGAGCAGCGGGCATTGTATCTACCCCGTGAGCAGCGGGCATTGTATCTAGCCCGTGAGCAGCGGGCATTGTATCTAGCCCGTGAGCAGCGGGCATTGTATCTAGCCCGTGAGCAGCGGGCATTGTATCTACCCCGTGAGCAGCGGGCATTGTATCTATCCCGTGAGCAGCGGGCATTGTATCTACCCCGTGAGCAGCGGGCATTGTATCTACCCCGTGAGCAGCGGGCATTGTATCTACCCCGTGAGCAGCGGGCATTGTATCTACCCCGTGAGCAGCGGGCATTGTATCTACCCCGTGAGCAGCGGGCATTGTATGTAGCCCCAGGACTGAGGGGCAAAGCCGCGGAGGTGTTTGCTGACCTCCCACCAGACCTAGATGGGGACTATGGTGCAATCACAGAGGCTCTGATCAGGCAATACAACGTAACCTCAGAGGTGTATCGGAGAAAGTCCCGGAACCTCCAGCGTGGATCAGTGACAGCTATGCAGAGTTTGTGAGCACTTTGAGGACCACATTCCACCAATGGATTAAGGATCTTTCTGTTAGCAGCTTTGAGGCCTTAGCGGATCTTATGGTGAAGGATCAATGTCTTCACATGTGCCCCATGGATGTACGACAATTTGTGTGTGATCGAGAGCCGCCTACTGCGGATGAGGCTGGAAAGATTGCGGATCGCTACGTGGCCAAGAGGAGGCCGGAGGTGCGGACATAGACAACTACTGTGGATCCTGTGTAGTGTCAGGGGGTGGCAAAGTCTGGGAAGATACAGAAAGCCCCATTGATGCCAGGGATTGATGAGCCGCTCCAGCGAGTGCAGCATGTTGTGTCGAGCGCTTACCATCCCCAAACACATGGACTCTACCAACGATTCAATGGGACATTAAACCAAATGCTGAAAATGCTGGAGGAGACTGAAGGAAGGGACTGGGGGCGTTACCTTCCCCATCTGTTGTTTGTGTACAGAGAGGTACCCCAGGCCCCCACAGGATTCTCCCCCTTCACACTGGTCTATGGGAGGTTTTTTCACCGCATCTGCCGCGATTTAAAAAAACCGCTGATGTGAAAGGGGCCTTAGACAAAGACATTTGAAATAATGTATGAATGGCTAAATTAGTGAGAGGGTCCAATCATAGACCCAAACTTAGAATATTAAACTGGAAGGCTGGTCTACAATCTGACCCCCCCGGTCTGAGTCTATAACTGGACTCTCCCAGCTAAACTCTTATGTCACAGAAATGGGACAGCTGAACACTGCTGTGATCATCATCTCATATTTCCATATTTCATATTTCAGGCTACAGAAGGCAAAGTTTAGGTTTCTGTAAGTTTTCTCCTTTTTATTTTAGAACTGTTTTACATATTTGTATGTCACAGTTTATTTCTATTTTTATATATTTTATTGTAAGCACTGTAATTTTTATATATTAAAGATTAAAACTTTAAGTCTGAATCTTGTATTCCCTAAAGAACCCATAACCCTAGAGAGGGTGTGATTTTGTTAATTGTCTGATAGTCTTATTTTGGAGGGGACTCATCGGCCCCAAATCCGGTGGGTGGTGGCAGTGTGTGTGAAGCGGGGTGCGCGGTGTGAGTCGGGGTGTGATTGATGTTCCCTTTCAGCATAGGACAGAGGTCGAGTGCTGGATTGAGTGAGAGGAGATAGATTAACCCTTGCAGGCGCAGCCCCAAGTCACGAGCTGGGAAGTGGGTATGTGACAGAGGTAAAGTAAGAAGCATAAGATGAGGACGAGATAAAGAAAGGAGAATCATAAGATGAGGACGAGATAAAGAAAGGAGAAGCACGAGATAAGGGGTCAGGGGACCCCTGGACTTGATTAAGGACTGTTGGGAGGATGATCCCAAAACTACAGGAGTCTCAGTGATTGAGTATGTGCTGCGACCTCGGGACAGAATGCAAAGACTGAGTAACCTTGCCCATGAGAACGTGACTCAGGCCCAAATCACCCAGAAGGTCTGGTATGACCGTAATGCCAGACTGAGGCCTATGAGGAGGGGCAAAAGGTTTGGGTGTTGGTCCCCATGTTACAGAACAAACTACAGGCTGCATGGGAGGGACCATACACCGGGCACAAGAGCCTAAATGATGTTACCTATGTGGTGACTCTAGATGAACGTGCAAAGTGTCGCAATGTATTTCATGTCAATATGCTGAAGGCTCATCATGACAGGGAGGCTTGTGTCTTACCTGTCTGTAGCAGCCTGATGAGGGGGAGGCTGATGTGTTACTAGATGTGGGGGCTGGGGCTCAGTATATGGAGACCCTGGAGTCCGCAGAGGTGTGAGCTGATGGGGCTATCCCCCACAGTCAGAGGTGTGAGCTGATGGGGCTATCCCCCACAGTCAGAGGTGTGAGCTGATGGGGCTATCCCCCACAGTCAGAGGTGTGAGCTGATGGGGCTATCCCCCACAGTCAGAGGTGTGAGCTGATGGGGCTGTCTCCCCACAGTCAGAGGTGTGAGCTGATGGGGCTATTCCAGAGTCAGAGGTGTGAGCTGATGGGGCTATCCCCCACAGTCCGAGGTGTGAGCTGATGGGGCTATCCCACAGTCAGAGGTGTGAGCGGATGGGGCTATCCCACAGTCAGAGGTGTGAGCTGATGGGGCTATCCCAGAGTCAGAGGTGTGAGCTGATGGGGCTATTCCAGAGTCAGAGGTGTGAGCTGATGGGGCTATCCCCCACAGTCCGAGGTGTGAGCTGATGGGGCTATCCCCCACAGTCCGAGGTGTGAGCTGATGGGGCTATCCCCCACAGTCCGAGGTGTGAGCTGATGGGGCTATCCCCCACAGTCCGAGGTGTGAGCTGATGGGGCTATCCCCCACAGTCAGAGGTGTGAGCGGATGGGGCTATCCCACAGTCAGAGGTGTGAGCGGATGGGGCTATCCCACAGTCAGAGGTGTGAGCTGATGGGGCTATCCCAGAGTCAGAGGTGTGAGCTGATGGGGCTATTCCAGAGTCAGAGGTGTGAGCTGATGGGGCTATCCCCCACAGTCAGAGGTGTGAGCTGATGGGGCTATCCCCCACAGTCAAAAGGTGTGAGCTGATGGGGCTGTCTCCCCACAGTCAGAGGTGTGAGCTGATGGGGCTATTCCAGAGTCAGAGGTGTGAGCTGATGGGGCTATCCCCCACAGTCCGAGGTGTGAGCTGATGGGGCTATCCCACAGTCAGAGGTGTGAGCGGATGGGGCTATCCCACAGTCAGAGGTGTGAGCTGATGGGGCTATCCCAGAGTCAGAGGTGTGAGCTGATGGGGCTATTCCAGAGTCAGAGGTGTGAGCTGATGGGGCTATCCCCCACAGTCCGAGGTGTGAGCTGATGGGGCTATCCCCCACAGTCCGAGGTGTGAGCTGATGGGGCTATCCCCCACAGTCCGAGGTGTGAGCTGATGGGGCTATCCCCCACAGTCCGAGGTGTGAGCTGATGGGGCTATCCCCCACAGTCAGAGGTGTGAGCGGATGGGGCTATCCCACAGTCAGAGGTGTGAGCGGATGGGGCTATCCCACAGTCAGAGGTGTGAGCTGATGGGGCTATCCCAGAGTCAGAGGTGTGAGCTGATGGGGCTATTCCAGAGTCAGAGGTGTGAGCTGATGGGGCTATCCCCCACAGTCCGAGGTGTGAGCTGATGGGGCTATCCCACAGTCAGAGGTGTGAGCTGATGGGGCTATTCCAGAGTCAGAGGTGTGAGCTGATGGGGCTATTCCAGAGTCAGAGGTGTGAGCTGATGGGGCTATCCCCCACAGTCAGAGGTGTGAGCTGATGGGGCTATCCCCCACAGTCCGAGGTGTGAGCTGATGGGGCTATCCCAGAGTCAGAGGTGTGAGCTGATGGGGCTATCCCAGAGTCAGAGGTGTGAGCTGATGGGGCTATCCCAGAGTCAGAGGTGTGAGCTGATGGGGCTATCCCAGAGTCAGAGGTGTGAGCTGATGGGGCTATCCCACAGTCAGAGGTGTGAGCTGATGGGGCTATCCCACAGTCAGAGGTGTGAGCTGATGGGGCTATCCCACAGTCAGAGGTGTGAGCTGATGGGGCTATTCCAGAGTCAGAGGTGTGAGCTGATGGGGCTATCCCAGAGTCAGAGGTGTGAGCTGATGGGGCTATCCCAGAGTCAGAGGTGTGAGCTGATGGGGCTATCCCAGAGTCAGAGGTGTGAGCTGATGGGGCTATCCCAGAGTCAGAGGTGTGAGCTGATGGGGCTATTCCAGAGTCAGAGGTGTGAGCTGATGGGGCTATCCCCCACAGTCCGAGGTGTGAGCTGATGGGGCTATCCCACAGGCAGAGGTGTGAGCTGATGGGGCTATCCCCCACAGTCAGAGGTGTGAGCTGATGGGGCTGTCTCCCCACAGTCAGAGGTGTGAGCTGATGGGGCTGTCTCCCCACAGTCAGAGGTGTGAGCTGATGGGGCTATCCCACAGTCAGAGGTGTGAGCTGATGGGGCTATCCCACAGTCAGAGGTGTGAGCTGATGGGGCTATTCCAGAGTCAGAGGTGTGAGCTGATGGGGCTATCCCAGAGTCAGAGGTGTGAGCTGATGGGGCTATCCCAGAGTCAGAGGTGTGAGCTGATGGGGCTATCCCAGAGTCAGAGGTGTTAGCTGATGGGGCTATCCCACAGTCAGAGGTGTGAGCTGATGGGGCTATCCCAGAGTCAGAGGTGTGAGCTGATGAGGCTATCCCACAGTCAGAGGTGTGAGCTGATGAGGCTATCCCACAGTCAGAGGTGTGAGCTGATGGGGCTATCCCAGAGTCAGAGGTGTGAGCTGATGGGGCTATCCCACAGTCAGAGGTGTGAGCTGATGGGGCTATTCCAGAGTCAGAGGTGTGAGCTGATGGGGCTATTCCAGAGTCAGAGGTGTGAGCTGATGGGGCTATCCCACAGTCAGAGGTGTGAGCTGATGGGGCTATCCCAGAGTCAGAGGTGTGAGCTGATGGGGCTATTCCAGAGTCAGAGGTGTGAGCTGATGGGGCTATTCCAGAGTCAGAGGTGTGAGCTGATGGGGCTATTCCAGAGTCAGAGGTGTGAGCTGATGGGGCTATCCCCCACAGTCCGAGGTGTGAGCTGATGGGGCTATCCCACAGGCAGAGGTGTGAGCTGATGGGGCTATCCCCCCCACAGTCAGAGGTGTGAGCTGATGGGGCTATCCCCCCCACAGTCAGAGGTGTGAGCTGATGGGGCCGTCTCCCCACAGTCAGAGGTGTGAGCTAATGGGGCCGTCTCCCCACAGTCAGAGGTGTGAGCTGACGGGGCCATCTCCCCACAGTCAGAGGTGTGAGCTGATGGGGCCATCTCCCCACAGTCAGAGGTGTGAGCTGATGGGGCTATCCCACAGTCAGAGGTGTGAGCTGATGGGGCCATCTCCCCACAGTCAGAGGTGTGAGCTGATGGGGCTATTCCAGAGTCAGAGGTGTGAGCTGATGGGGCTATCCCATAGTCAGAGGTGTGTGCTGATGGGGCTGTCTCCCCACAGTCAGAGGTGTGAGCTGATGGGGCCATCTCCCCACAGTCAGAGGTGTGAGCTGATGGGGCTATCCCACAGTCAGAGGTGTGAGCTGATGGGGCCATCTCCCCACAGTCAGAGGTGTGAGCTGATGGGGCTATTCCAGAGTCAGAGGTGTGAGCTGATGGGGCTATCCCATAGTCAGAGGTGTGAACTGATAGGGTCCTCAGCAGGGTCACAGAAGTCTTCACAGAGAAGCCTGGGAGGACTCAGCCACTCATCATGTGGACACTGGTACCAATCCCCCTGTAAGACAGTCTGCATACCGGGTGTCAGCAGAGGTGAAATCACACATGAAGGAGCAGGTAGAAGAGATGCTGACCCTCGGGGTAATACAGGACTAGGAAGCCGACCTACAAGTCAGCCCCCATGCATGTTTATAAGGATGGAGGTGTAGTGAAATATGTATCTGAGGGAATGGACACCCAGGAGTTAATGGTTAAATTCTGTGTCAGTACACAAAAGGTCACAACCTATGATATGTAAGCACAGAGCTAGCTCTCCAGTCACAATGACTGCAGTCTGCCCAGGGGCATCCTGGGAAAGCACAGAGTGAAACATTTCACACCTGTAGCCAGAAAGAGAAGGGGAACAAAGACTTCACCAAAAGGAGGTTTAGTATAGCAGTTGGTATTTACTGTGGGGCTTGCGGTAAGTGTGCGGCAAGTGCGGTTTCGGCACATGCGGCAGGTGCGGCCACAAAAAAACCCAGGGTCAGCCGCGTTTTTTTTGCGGCCGCACCTGCC
Source organism: Allobates femoralis (assembly GCA_033576535.1). Lineage (NCBI taxonomy): Eukaryota > Metazoa > Chordata > Amphibia > Anura > Aromobatidae > Allobates > Allobates femoralis. Next base: position 1,762,472 of record JARQOC010000012.1, read on the forward strand.
GCAAGTGCCGATACCGCACCTGCCGCAATCCCCATAGACATTGCATGGGGCTTGCCGCAACTGTGCCGCAAGTGTCGCGGTTATGCGGTAATCGCGGCAGATGCGTTTTTTTCACCGCATCTGCCGCGATTTAAAAAAAACGCTGATGTGAAAGGGGCCTTAGACAAAGACATTTAAAATAATGTATGAATGGCTAAATTAGTGAGAGGGTCCAATCATAGACCCAAAATTAGAATATTAAACTGGAAGGCCGGTCTAGAATCTGACCCCCCCGGTCTGAGTCTATAACTGGACTCTCCCAGCTAAAGTCTTATGTCACAGAAATGGGACAGCTGAACACAGTGTGATCATCATCTCATATTTCCATATTTCATATTTCAGGCTACAGAAGGCAAAGTTTAGGTTTCTGTAAGTTTTCTCCTTTTTATTTTAGAACTGTTTTACATTTTTGTATGTCACGGTTTATTTCTATTTTTATATCTTTTATTGTAAGCACTGTAATTTTTATATATTAAAGATTAAAACTTGAAGTCTGAATCTTGTATTCCCTAAAGAACCCATAACCCTAGAGAGGGTGTGATTTTGTTAATTGTCTGATAGTCTTATTTTGGAGGGGACTCATCGGCCCCAAATCCGGTGGGTGGTGGCAGCGTGTGTAAAGCGGGGTGCGCGGTGTGAGTCGGGGTGTGATTGATGTTCCCTTTCAGCAGAGGACAGAGGTCGAGTGCTGGATTGAGTGAGAGGAGATAGATTAACCCTTGCAGGCGCAGCCCCAAGTCACGAGCTGGGAAGTGGGTATGTGACAGAGGTAAAGAAAGAAGCATAAGATGAGGACGAGATAAAGAAAGGAGAAGCATAAGATGAGGACGAGATAAAGAAAGGAGAAGCATGAGATAAGGAAGAGAAAAAGAAAGAAGCATGAGATGAGAAAAAGAAAGGAGAAGCATGGGATGAGGGAGAGGAAAAGAAAGGAGAAGCATGAGATGAGGAAGAGAAAGGAGAAGCATTAGATGAGGACGAGAAACAAATGGAGAAGCATAGATGAGGGAGAGAAAAAGAAAGGAGAAGCAGTAGATGAGGAAAATGAAAAGAAACAAGAAGCATGAGATGTGGAAGAGAAAGGAGAAGCATGAGATGAGGACGAGATAAAGAAAGAAGCATAAGGTGAGGATGAGATATAGAAAGGAGAAGCATAGATGAGGGAGAGAAAAAGAAAGGAGAAGCAGTAGATGAGGACAAGATAAAGAAAGGAGAAGCATGAGATGAGGACGAGATAAAGGAGAAGCATGACATGAGGACGAGATAAAGAAAGGAGAAGCATGATATGAGGACGAGATAAAGAAAGGAGAAGCATAAGATGAGGACGAGATAAAGAAAGGAGAAGCATGAGATGAGGACGAGATAAAGAAAAGGAGAAGCATGAGATGAGGACGAGATAAAGAAAAGGAGAAGCATGAAATGAGGACGAGATAAAGAAAAGGAGAAGCATGAGATGAGGACGAGATAAAGAAAAGGAGAAGCATGACATGAGGACGAGAAAAGAGAAGCATGAGATGTTGAAGAGAAAAAAGAAGCATGAGATAAGGACGAGATAAAGAAAGAAGCATAAGGTGAAGATGAGATATAGAAAGGAGAAGCATAAGATGAGGAAGAGGAAAAGAAAGGAGAAGCAGGAGATGAGGACGAGATAAAGAAAGGAGAAGCATAAGATGAGGACTAGATAAAGAAAGGAGAAGCATGAGATGAGGACGAGATAAAGAAAGGAGAAGCATAAGATGAGGACGAGATAAAGAAAGGAGAAGCATAAGATGAGGACGAGATAAAGAAAGGAGAAGCATGAGATGAGGACGAGATAAAGGAGAAGCATGACATGAGGACGAGATAAAGAAAGGAGAAGCATGATATGAGGACGAGATAAAGAAAGGAGAAGCATAAGATGAGGACGAGATAAAGAAAGGAGAAGCATAAGATGAGGACGAGATAAAGAAAGGAGAAGCATGACATGAGGACGAGATAAAGAAAGGAGAAGCATGACATGAGGACGAGATAAAGAAAGGAGAAGCGTGAGATTAGGGAGAGATAAAGAAAGGAGAAGCATGAGATGAGGACGAGAAAAGAGAAGCATGAGATGTTGAAGAGAAAAAAGAAGCATGAGATAAGGACGAGATAAAGAAAGAAGCATAAGGTGAAGATGAGATATAGAAAGGAGAAGCATAAGATGAGGAAGAGGAAAAGAAAGGAGAAGCATGAGATGAGGACTAGATAAAGAAAGGAGAAGCATAAGATGAGGACAAGATAAAGAAAGGAGAAGCATGAGATGAGGACGAGATAAAGAAAGGAGAAGCATAAGATGAGGACGAGATAAAGAAAGGAGAAGCATAAGATGAGGACAAGATAAAGAAAGGAGAAGGATGAGATGAGGACGAGATAAAGAAAGGAGAAAGATGAGATGAGGACGAGATAAAGAAAGGAGAAGCATGAGATGAGGACGAGATAAAGAAAAGGAGAAGCATGAAATGAGGACGAGATAAAGAAAAGGAGAAGCATGAGATGAGGACGAGATAAAGAAAAGGAGAAGCATGACATGAGGACGAGAAAAGAGAAGCATGAGATGTTGAAGAGAAAAAAGAAGCATGAGATAAGGACGAGATAAAGAAAGAAGCATAAGGTGAAGATGAGATATAGAAAGGAGAAGCATAAGATGAGGAAGAGGAAAAGAAAGGAGAAGCAGGAGATGAGGACGAGATAAAGAAAGGAGAAGCATAAGATGAGGACTAGATAAAGAAAGGAGAAGCATGAGATGAGGACGAGATAAAGAAAGGAGAAGCATAAGATGAGGACGAGATAAAGAAAGGAGAAGCATAAGATGAGGACGAGATAAAGAAAGGAGAAGCATAAGATGAGGACAAGATAAAGAAAGGAGAAGCATAAGATGAGGATAAGATAAAGAAAGGAGAAGCATGAGATGACAAGATAAAGAAAGGAGAAGCATGAGATGAGGACGAGATAAAGAAAGGAGAAGCATGAGATGAGGACGAGATAAAGAAAAGGAGAAGCATGAGATGAGGACGAGATAAAAGGAGAAGCATGAAATGAGGACGAGATAAAGAAAGGAGAAGCATAAGATGAGGACGAGATAAAGAAAGGAGAAGCATAAGATGAGGACAAGATAAAGAAAGGAGAAGCATAAGATGAGGACAAGATAAAGAAAGGAGAAGCATGAGATGAGGACAAGATAAAGAAAGGAGAAGCATGAGATGAGGACGAGATAAAGAAAAGGAGAAGCATGAGATGAGGACGAGATAAAAGGAGAAGCATGAAATGAGGACGAGATAAAAAAAAGGAGAAGCATGAGATGAGGACGAGATAAAGAAAAGGAGAAGCATGACATGAGGACGAGAAAAGAGAAGCATGAGATGTTGAAGAGAAAAAAGAAGAATGAGATAAGGACGAGATAAAGAAAAGGAGAAGCATGACATGAGGACGAGATAAAGAAAGGAGAAGCATAAGATGAGGAAGAGGAAAAGAAAGGAGAAGCATGAGATGAGGACAAGATAAAGAAAGGAGAAGCATAAGATGAGGACGAGATAAATAAAGGAGAAGCATAAGATGAGGACAAGATAAAGAAAGGAGAAGCATAAGATGAGGACGAGATAAATAAAGGAGAAGCATGAGATGAGGACGAGATAAAGAAAGGAGAAGCATGAGATGAAGAGGAAAAGGAAGGAGAAGGATAAGAGGAGGAAGATTAAAAGAGAAGCATGAGGCGAGGAAGAGAAAGGAGAAGCATGAGACGAGGGAGAGGATGACAATAACCGGACAAACAGACAAGACTGAGAAAGAACATAAGTATGAGATGAGGCAAAGGATGAGAAAGAGGAGGATAAGAAGAGGGAGAGGACGAGAAAAAGAGGTAAAAGGATAAAACAAGGCAGAGGATATGAAAAAGGAGAATATGAGGCAGGGGATGAGAAAAATAGAAGGATAAGATGAGGCAAAGGACAAGAAAAAGAATGAGAAGGAAAAAGAGGCAAAGATGAGAAGGAAACGAGAAACAGTAAAGAAAGAAGAAGAGAGAAAACATGAATCTGAAGAAAAGAAGAGCAAAAGTGTAGAACGAGGAAAAGAAACGAGTGCGGGAGATGAAAGATGGAGAAAGACAGAATAAGAGGAAGAAAGATGAGAAGGAGGAAAAGTGACAGAAGAGCAGTGGAAAATGAGGAGGATGAGGGGACGGGGGATGGGAGGTTACCGGACTCTTTATTCTTTCCTTTTGTCGTCCATAAAAATGTAGAATTTTCTGTCTCGTTTTCATCCCCTGAAAAGTGAGAAGAAATCGGTGTTTACCCTGGAGCCGCAACTCTACAATGTGTGGGGACTCGCAATTATTCAGGCAACTCAATTGGGGGACTTGCGGATACTTGGCCGTCTCTCGGGTGTTTGGGTGGCTTTCCGATATTTGAGGAACTCGTGGGCGTGTCGCGGATATTAGGGCGACTCGCGGATGCTTGGGGACTCGTGAGTATTTAGGCGTGTCTCGGATAATTGAGCGTGTTTTGGATATTTGGGCGACTCGCAGGTATTTGGCCGTCTCTTGGATGTTTGGGGTGTGGGGTGGGCACAGATACGTGATGCACCGGTCACACGTGAATTTAATGATATATTACCAAGGGAAAGAGCATGAGTTTAAGTAGACCGGGATCTGGGGAAAGACACTCACATAGATGCGAGGATCATCAAAAACTTTATTATTTATCAAAAAGACAAATACAACATGAGATAAAGGTTAAACCACAGTGTGAAGGCAGCGAGTGCCACAAGAGGCCCCACTCACACGTGACAATATTCACATGTAACGGCTCACAGAACCCGAGTGTCATCTATTCACATTCAATGGGAGGTAAAGACTGGAAACCTCCGAGGAATCGTGTGCAGAAGCCGCCAACAATGTGGAGGGCGCGAGGTCTACAGTGTGGAGGGCGCGATGTCTACAGTGTGGAGGGCGCGATGTCTACAGTGTGGAGGGCGCGATGTCTACAGTGTGGAGGGCGCGAGGTCTACAGTGTGGAGGGCGCGAGGTCTACAGTGTGGAGGGCGCGAGGTCTACAGTGTGGAGGGCGCGAGGTCTACAGTGTGGAGGGAGCGAGGTCTACAGTGTGGAGGGCGCGAGGTCTACAGTGTGGAGGGCGCGAGGTCTACAATGTGGAGGGCGCGAGGTCTACAGTGTGGAGGGCGCGAGGTCTACAGTGTGGAGGGCGCGAGGTCTACAATGTGGAGGGCGCGAGGTCTACAGTGTGAAGGCAGCGAGTGCCACAAGACGCCCCACTCACACGTGACAATATTCACATGTAACGGCTCACAGAACCCGAGTGTCATCTATTCACATTCAATGGGAGGTAAAGACTGGAAACCTCCGAGGAATCGTGTGCAGAAGCCGCCAACAATGTGGAGGGCGCGAGGTCTACAGTGTGGAGGGCGCGATGTCTACAGTGTGGAGGGCGCGATGTCTACAGTGTGGAGGGCGCGATGTCTACAGTGTGGAGGGCGCGATGTCTACAGTGTGGAAAGCGCGAGGTCTACAGTGTGGAGGGCGCGAGGTCTACAGTGTGGAGGGCGCGAGGTCTACAGTGTGGAGGGCGCGAGGTCTACAGTGTGGAGGGCGCGAGGTCTACAGTGTGGAGGGAGCGAGGTCTACAGTGTGGAGGGCGCGAGGTCTACAGTGTGGAGGGCGCGAGGTCTACAATGTGGAGGGCGCGAGGTCTACAGTGTGGAGGGCGCGAGGTCTACAGTGTGGAGGGCGCGAGGTCTACAGTGTGGAGGGCGCGAGGTCTACAATGTGGAGGGCGCGAGGTCTACAGTGTGGAGGGCGCGAGGTCTACAGTGTGGAGGGCGCGAGGTCTACAATGTGGAGGGCGCGAGGTCTACAGTGTGAAGGGCGCGAGGTCTACAGTGTGGAGGGCGCGAGGTCTACAGTGTGGAGGGCGCGAGGTCTACAGTGTGGAGGGCGCGAGGTTTACAGTGTGGAGGGCGCGAGGTCTACAGTGTGGAGGGCGCGAGGTCTACAGTGTGGAGGGCGCGAGGTCTACAGTGTGGAGGGCGCGAGGTCTACAGTGTGGAGGGCGCGAGGTCTACAGTGTGGAGGGCGCGAGGTCTACAGTGTGGAGGGCGCGAGGTCTACAGTGTGGAGGGCGCGAGGTCTACAGTGTGGAGGGCGCGAGGTCTACAGTGTGGAGGGCGCGAGGTCTACAGTGTGGAGGGCGCGAGGTCTACAGTGTGGAGGGCGCGAGGTCTACAATGGGGAGGGCGCGAGGTCTACAATGGGGAGGGCGCGAGGTCTACAATGTGGAGGGCGCGAGGTCTACAATGGGGAGCACTGGGGGGAGCACATAGAATTACAGGTCATTACATGTGAATAGATGACACTCGGGTTCTGTGAGCCGTTACATGTGAATATTGCCACGTGTGAGTGGGGCCTCTTGTGTCACTCGCTGCCTTCACACTGTGGTTTAACCTTTATCTCATGTTGTATTTGCCTTTTTGATAAATAATAAAGTTTTTGATGATCCTCGCATCTATGTGAGCGTCTTTCCCCAGATCCCGGTCTACTTAAACACGTGCTCTTTCCCTTAGTAATATATCAGATGTTTGAGCGACTCGCGGATATGTGGGGGACTTGCAGATATTTGGCCGTCTCTTGGATGTTTGGGCGGCTTTCAGATATTTGAGCAACTCGCGGACTCGCAGATGTTTTGGCGACTCTTGGATGCTTGGGGTATGCGCGGGCGACTCTGGGGTACGCGGGCGACTCTGGGGTACGCGGGCGACTCTGGAACATATAGGGACTCTCCAATACGCGGGCGACTCTGGGGTACGCGGGCGACTCTGGAACATATAGGGACTCTCCAATACGCGGGTGACTCTGGGGTACGCGGGCGACTCTGGGGTACGCGGGCGACTCTGGAACATATAGGGACTCTCCAATATGCGGGCGACTCTGGGATATGTTAGGACTCTTGGGTACATGGGTGACTCTCGGATGTTTGGGGACTCTCGATTATTTGGGCATCTCACCTGGACACGGAGGAAGGTCACACACACGAGACTCTGTGGCCGTACAGGAATATCCACAGGATCGGGTGCGTTTCTGATTCGGGCGACCGCACGTTGCGCTGCAGGGAGACCAAGAACTCCAATCTTCATCCTCGTAATCTGCAGAATCTCAAATATCTCAGAATTAAACCCCGACTCTGAGCCAAGTTACCCTATAGCAGGAGAGGCACGAGGAGGGCGACAGCCTCACCATAGAGGTCATCGGTGATCCAGTTGTCACTGTGTGCGCTGCGTCCGTCATGGTCTCCTCCACTCAGGACGTTGTCCTCCCACTCGTACTGTGAGGAGTAATCGCCCCCGATCTCGGCCCGGAGGCCTCGGCTCGTCGTAGAAATCTCCACATCTGAAATGTCATTATATTCCCAGAAGAGCGGCCAGAAAAGCTCCCGCTGAGACCGCCAGTGCGGATCCCCCCAGTCTGTGCGCGTGTCCGAGAGATCCAGCTCTACCTCCGTCTGAGACCTGGGGCCCACCTCAATGGTGACCTGGACAACAATGCCCCGATTAGACCATACCCCCCACAGATTAGACCATACCCCCCACAGATTAGACCATGCACCCCTAATCAAACCATACTCCCCTGACCAGCCCATGCGCCCCCTCCCCAGATCAGACCATGCCCATCATACCTCTGATTCGCTCGGCCAGGCTTTACCTGAATGTTGGGATTCTCAGAGCTCAGGTTCGCCTGTGAGATTCCATTCAGATCTAGGAGAAACCTGGAATCTGGTGTAGGAGAAATCTCTGCTGAAGAAGACACCAAACCCTCGGTCCCTAGAACAAGGGACCCCTCTGGGGGCCCCCTCCATGGAGCAGTCACCAAATTATCCTGTCACAAAAGCAAAGAAGAGTTAAATGATTTTCATGAATCTAATCCACAGATCACACGTGATCCTCAGACCTGCCGGTAAAATCCACAGATCACAAATCCAACTCCCAGAGCTGACGATCTAATCCCCGGATCACACGTCCGATCCCCAGAGCTGACGATCTAATCCCCGGATCACACGTCCGATCCCCAGAGCTGACAATCTAATCCCCAGATCACACGTCCGATCCCCGGAGCTGACGATCTAATCCCCAGATCACACGTCCGATCCCCGGAGCTGACGATCTAATCCCCGGATCACACGTCCGATCCCCAGAGCTGACGATCTAATCCCCGGATCACACGTCCGATCCCCAGAGCTGACGATCTAATCCCCGGATCACACGTCCGATCCCCAAAGCTGACGATCTAATCCCCGGATCACACGTCCGATCCCCAGAGCTGACGATCTAATCCACAGATCACACGTCCGATCCCCGGAGCTGACGATCTAATCCCCGGATCACACGTCCGATCCCCGGAGCTGAAGATCTAATCCCCGGATCACACGTCCGATCCCCAGAGCTGACGATCCAATCCACAGATCACACGTCCGATCCCCGGAGCTGACGATCTAATCCCCAGATCACACGTCTGATCCTCAGAGCTGACGATCTAATCCCCGGATCACACGTCCGATCCCCGGAGCTGACGATCTAATCCCCGGATCACACGTCCGATCCCAAGAGCTGACGATCTAATCCCTAGATCACACGTCCGATCCCCAGAGCTGACGATCTAATCCACAGATCACACGTCCGATCCCCAGAGCTGACGATCTAATCCCCGGATCACACATCCGATCCCGGAGCTGACGATCTAATCCCCGGATCACACGTCCGATCCCCAGAGCTGACGATCTAATCCACAGATCACACGTCCGATCCCCGGAGCTGACGATCTAATCCCCGGATCACACGTCCGATCACCGGAGCTGACGATCTAATCCACAGATCACACGTCCGATCCCCAGAGCTGACGATCTAATCCCCGGATCACACGTCCAATCCCCGGAGCTGACGATCTAATCCCCGGACACACGTCCGATCGCCGGAGCTGACTATCTAATCCCCAGATCACACGTCCGATCCCCGAAGCTGACGATCTAATCCCCAGATCACACGTCCGATCCCCAGAGCTGACGATCTAATCCACAGATCACACATCCGATCCCCAGAGCTGACGATCTAATCCCCGGATCACACATCCGATCCCCGGAGCTGACGATCTAATCCCCGGATCACACGTCCGATCCCCAGAGCTGACGATCTAATCCACAGATCACACGTCCGATCCCCGGAGCTGACGATCTAAATCCCCGGATCACACGTCCGATCCCCGGAGCTGACGATCTAATCCACAGATCACACGTCCGATCCCCAGAGCTGACGATCTAATCCCCGGATCACACGTCCAATCCCCGGAGCTGACGATCTAATCCCCGACCACACGTCCGATCCCGGAGCTGACTATCTAATCCCCAGATCACACGTCCGATCCCCGAAGCTGACGATCTAATCCCCAGATCACACGTCCGATCCCCGGAGCTGACGATCTAATCCCCGATCACACGTCCGATCCCGAGCACTCTAATCCCCGATCACAAACGCGATCCAGAGCTGACGAATCTAATCCACAGATCACACGTCCGATCCCAGACTGACGATCTAATCCCAGATCACACATCCGAACCCCAGAGCTGACGATCTAATCCCCAGATCACACGTCCGATCCCCAGAGCTGACGATCTAATCCCCGGATCACACTCCGATCCCCAGAGCTGACAATCTAATCCCCAGATCACACGTCCGATCCCGGAGCTGACGATCTAATCCCCAGATCACACTCCGATCCCCAGAGCTGACGATCTAATCCCGATCACACGTCCGATCCCCAGAGCTGACGATCTAATCCCCGGATCACACTCCGATCCCCAGAGCTGACGATCTAATCCCCGGATCACACGTCCGATCCCCAAAAGCTGACGATCTAATCCCGGATCACACGTCCGATCCCCAGAGCTGACGATCTAATCCCGATCACACGTCCATCCCCGGAGCTGACGATCTAATCCCCGGACACACGTCCGATCCCGGAGCTAATCTAATCCCCGATCACACGTCCGATCCCCAGAGCTGACGATCTAATCCACAGATCACACGTCCGATCCCCGGAGCTGACGATCTAATCCCCAGATCACACGTCGATCCCAGAGCTGACGATCTAATCCCCGGATCACACGTCCGATCCCCGAGCTGACGATCTAATCCCCAGATCACACGTCCGATCCCAGAGCTGACGATCTAATCCCTAGATCACACGTCCGATCCCCGAGCTGACGATCTAATCCCAGATCACACGTCCGATCCCCAGAGCTGACGATCTAATCCCCGGATCACACTCCGATCCCCGAGCTGACGATCTAATCCCCGATCACACGTCCGATCCCCAGAGCTGACGATCTAATCCCATCACACGTCCCGATCATCCCCGAAGCTAGATGACGATCTAATCCACAGATCACACGTCCGATCCCCAGAGCTGACGATCTAATCCCCGGATCACACGTCCAATCCCCGAGCTGACGATCTAATCCCCGGATCACACGTCCGATCCCGGAGCTGACATCTAATCCCCAGATCACACGTCCGATCCCCGAGCTGACGATCTAATCCCCAGATCACACGTCCGATCCCCAGAGCTGACGATCTAATCCCAGATCACACTCCGATCCCCAGAGCTGACGATCTAATCCCCGATCACACTCCGATCCCCGGAGCTGACGATCTAATCCCCGGATCACACGTCCGATCCCCAGAGCTGACGATCTAATCCCAGATCACACGTCCGATCCCCGGAGCTGACGATCTAATCCCCGATCACACGTCCGATCCCCGAGCTGACGATCTAATCCCGATCACACGTCCGATCCCGAGCTGACGATCTAATCCCCGATCACACGTCCGATCCCGAGCTGACGATCTAATCCCCAGATCACACGTCCGATCCCGAGCTGACGATCTAATCCCCGATCACACGTCCGATCCCCGAGCTGACGATCTAATCCCGATCAACTCCGATCCCGAGCTGACGATCTAATCCCCGATCACACGTCCGATCCAGAGCTGACGATCCCCAATCACACTCCGATCCCCGAGCTGACAATCTAATCCCCGATACACGTCCGATCCCGGAGCGAGTACGATCTAATCCCCGGATCACACGTCCGATCCCCGAGCTGACGATTAATCCCGATCAACTCCGATCCCGAGCTGACGATCTAATCCCCAGATCACACGTCCGACCCAGAGCTGACGATCTAATCCCGGATCACACGTCCGATCCCCAGAGCTGCATCTAATCCGGATCACACGTCCGATCCCGAGCTGACGATCTAATCCCCGGTCACACACGTCCGATCCCAGAGCTGACGATCTAATCCCCGATCACACGTCCGATCCCCGAGCTGACGATCTAATCCCGATCACACGTCCGATCCCGAGCTGACGATCTAATCCCGATCACACGTCCGATCCCCGAGCTGACGTTTCCCAGATCACACTCCGATCCCAGACTGACGATCTAATCCCACGGATCCGACAACCGTCCGTCCCCCGAGCTGACGATCTAATCCCCATCACACGTCCGATCCCGGAGCTGACGATCTAATCCCAGATCACACGTCCGATCCCCAGAGTGACGATCTAATCCCCCATCAACTATCCCGAGTACACTCCCCGACCGTCATCCCCGGACAACCGTCCATCCACAGCTGACGATCTAATCCCGATCACACGTCCGATCCATGAATCAATCCCCATCAACTCGACCCCAGATCACGTCAATCCCCGACAACATCCCCGACCAGACATCATCCCGACACATCATCCCGACACGTCAATCCCCGATCCAATCCGACAAGCATCCCGATACATCATCCCATCACCCGACCCCAAGCTACATCTAACCCCGATCACAGTCCGTCCCCAAGCTACGGTCACGCCGATCCATGCGATCCCCTCACGCGTCATCGACACAATCCCCGACACGTCATCCCACACTCATCCCGACAACTCATCCCAGCGATTCCCGACGAATCAACGACACTATCCCCGATCACTCCGCCAGACGAGTCCCGACAACGTCATCCCCAGACACATCCACGCGACCCCGACACGTCAATCCCAGATACACATCCGCCAGCGACGACTACCAATCCACTCCTCCGACGATAATCCCCGATCACACTCCGACCAGCTAGATCTAACCCCATCACTCCGATCCCAGTGCGACACCACCGCCTCCCCGAGTGACGATTATCCCGAACACGTCCATCCCCGAGCTGACGATCTAATCCCGATCACACGTCCGACCCACTATCTCCCACACTCGATCCCCGAGCTGCAATCCATCCACTCGATCCAAGCCATCAATCCATCACACGTCCGATCCCGTACGTCAACCCGACACACACGCCGATCCCACCCTCATCAGTGACCTAATCCCGATCACACTCCGATCCCCGATGACGATCTAATCCCGACACACTCCGATCCAGCGACGACTACCGACACCGTAATCCCCGTACATCATCCGTAGCATCCACTCGATCAATCCCCAGTCCTATCCCCATGCAATCCCCGATCAACGTCATCCACACATCATCCGAACACGCACCCCAGCACTCAATCCCCGACAACTCATCCCCGACACTCAATCCCCATCACACGACCCCGACCGTCATCCCCAGTCACACGATCCCGTGGACTAATCAGATCACGTCCGACCCCAGCTGCATCTAATCCCCGATCACACGTCCGATCCGATGACATCCACACCGATCCCGGAGCTGACGCTAATCCCCGATCCACGTCCGACCCGACTGACACATCCCGATACACGTCGATCCCCACTACATCTAATCCGACACCGTCCACCGACTACGATCTAATCCGATCACACGCCGATCCCGAGCTGACATCTAATCCCGATCACACTCGATCCCCGAGCTGACGATAATCCCATCACACGTCCATCCCGAGCTGACGATTAATCCCGATCACCTCGATCCCCGACTGACGATCAATCCCGACACATCCGATCCCGAGCTGACGATCTAATCCCCGGATCACACGTCCGATCCCGAGCTGACGATCTAACCCGATACATCCGACCCGAGAGACGATCTAATCCCCGATCACCGTCCGATCCCCAGAGCTGACGATCTAATCCCCGGATCACACGTCCGATCCCCAGAGCTGACGATCTAATCCCGATCACACGTCCGATCCCGACTGACTCAATCCCGATCACACGTCCGATCCCCAACTCGATCTAATCCCGATCACACGTCCGATCCCCGAGCTGACGATCTAATCCCGGATCACACTCCGATCCCCGAGCTACGATCTAATCCCCGATCACACTCCGATCCCAGAGCTGACGATCTAATCCCCGATCACAGCCGATCCCGATACATCAATCCCAGATCACACGTCCGATCCCCGAGCTGACGGATCTAATCCCGGTCACACGTCGATCCCCAAGCTGACATCTAATCCCGATCACACGTCCGATCCCCACGACATCTATCCCGATCACACGTCCGATCCCCGAGCTGACGATTAATCCCCGATCACACGCCCAGCTGACGATCTAATCCCGATCACCGCGTCCAGAGCTGAGATCTAATCCGATCACACGTCGACCCCGAGCTGACGATCTAACCAGTCACACGTCCGATCCCGGCTGACATCTACCGATCCACTCGATCCGACTGACGATATCCGATCACCTCCATCCGGCGACGTCTATCCCCGATCACACGTCCGATCCCGAGCTGACGATCTAATCCCCGATCACACGTCGATCCAGACTGACATCTAATCCCGATCACCCGATCCGAGCTACGATCAATCCCGATCACACGTCCGATCCCCGAGCTGACATCTAATCCCCGGATCACACTCATCCGACTACATCATCCGATCACACGTCCGTCCAGAGCTGACATCTAATCCGATCACACTCCGTCCGGCTGATCTATCCGATCACACGTCGATCCAGCTACATCAACCATAACACCGAGTCCCCGTATCCGATCCAGCTACGATCTAATCCCGGACCACGTCCGATCCCCCAGATCTAATCCCAGATCACCCGTCCGACCGTGACTCATACCCCGGATCACACGTCCGATCCCCGGAGCTGACGCTAATCCCCGATCACACTCCGATCCCAACACGATAATCCATCCATCACCCAGCATGACCCCATCTAATCCCCGAACACTCCGATCCCCGAGCTGACATCTAATCCCCGATCAAACTCCGATCCCCGAGCTGACGATCTAACCCAATCACACGTCCGATCCCCGGAGCTGACGATCTAATCCCCGGATCACACGTCCGACCCCAGAGCTGACGATCTAACCCCGGATCACCGATCCCGAGTCCCGAAGCTAACGATACCCCAATCACATCCCCGAGCTGACGATCTAATCCCCGATCCACGTCCGATCCCCAGAGCTACGATCAACTCCTCCCAGAGCTACGATCTAATCCCATCACACGTCATCCCCGAGATCACACGATCTAATCCCCGACCGACGTCAATCCCCAGACCACGTCATCCCCATCACCGACGATTTCCCCGATCACACTCCATCCCCGAGCTCGATCATCCACGTCCATCCCCGAGCTGACGCACTATCCCGACACACTCCGATCCCCGAGCGACGATCTAATCCCGATCACACGTCCGATCCCCAGAGCTGACGATCTAATCCCGATCACACGTCCGATCCCCAGCGACGATCTAATCCCCGATCACACGTCCGATCCCCAAGTCGATCTAATCCCCGATCACACGTCCGATCCCCATGACGGCTGACGATCTAATCCCCGATCACACGTCCGATCCCCAGAGCTGACGATCTAATCCCAGATCACACCCGATCCCCGAGCTGACGATCTAATCCCCGATCACACCGTCCATCCCGCGAGCTGACTCAATCCCCGATCACACCCGATCCCAGAGCTGACGATCTAATCCCCGGATCACGTCCGATCCCCAGCCGACATCTAATCCCCGATCACACGTCCATCCCCGAGCTGCATCTAATCCCGATCACCGTCCACCCCAGACTCACCGATCTAATCCCCGATCCAACACGATCCAGATCCATCAGACTGACAATTAATCCGCCGGATCACACGTCCGATCACCCGCATCCCTACGATCTAATCCCGATCACACTCCGATCCCGAGCTGACGACTAATCCCCGATCACAACGTCGATCCCCAGAGCTGACGATCTAATCCCCAGATCACACGTCCGATCCCCCCCCAGATCACACGTCCGATCCCAGAGCTGACGATCTAATCCCCAGATCACACGTCCGATCCCCAGAGCTGACATCTAATCCCCCGGATCACACGTCCGATCCCCAGAGCTGACGATCTAATCCCCAGATCACACGTCCGATCCCCAGAGCTGACGATCTAATCCCCAGATCACACGTCCGATCCCCAGAGCTGACGATCTAATCCCCAGATCACACGTCCGATCCCCAGAGCTGACGATCTAATCCCCGATCACACGTCCGATCCCCAGAGCTGACGATCTAATCCCCAGATCACACGTCCGATCCCCAGAGCTGACGATCTAATCCCCAGATCACACGTCCGATCCCCAGAGCTGACGATCTAATCCCAGATCACACATCCGATCCCCGGAGCTGACGATCTAATCCCCGGATCACACGTCCGATCCCCAGAGCTGACGATCTAATCCCCGGATCACACGTCCGATCCCCAGAGCTGACGATCTAATCCCCGGATCACACGTCCGATCCCCGGAGCTGACGATCTAATCCCGGATCACACGTCCGATCCCCAGAGCTGACGATCTAATCCCCGGATCACACGTCCGATCCCCAGAGCTGACGATCTAATCCCCAGATCACACGTCCGATCCCCAGAGCTGACGATCTAATCCCCGGATCACACGTCCGATCCCCGGAGCTGACGATCTAATCCCAGATCACACGTCCGATCCCCAGAGCTGACGATCTAATCCCAGATCACACGTCCGATCCCCGGAGCTGACGATCTAATCCCCGGATCACACGTCCGATCCCCGGAGCTGACGATCTAATCCCCGGATCAC
The DNA here is from genome assembly GCA_033576535.1 of Allobates femoralis. Lineage (NCBI taxonomy): Eukaryota > Metazoa > Chordata > Amphibia > Anura > Aromobatidae > Allobates > Allobates femoralis. The sequence continues at coordinate 1,778,620 of JARQOC010000012.1, forward strand.
ACGTCCGATCCCCGGAGCTGACGATCTAATCCCCGGATCACACGTCCGATCCCCAGAGCTGACGATCTAATCCCCAGATCACACGTCCGATCCCCAGAGCTGACGATCTAATCCCCAGATCACACGTCCGATCCCCAGAGCTGACTATCTAATCCCCGGATCACACGTCCGATCCCCGGAGCTGACGATCTAATCCCCGGATCACACGTCCGATCCCCAGAGCTGACGATCTAATCCCCGGATCACACGTCCGATCCCCAGAGCTGACGATCTAATCCCCAGATCACACGTCCGATCCCCAGAGCTGACGATCTAATCCCCAGATCACACGTCCGATCCCCAGAGCTGACGATATAATCCCCGGATCACACGTCCGATCCCCAGAGCTGACGATCTAATCCCCAGATCACACGTCCGATCCCCGGAGCTGACGATCTAATCCCCAGATCACACGTCCGATCCCCAGAGCTGACGATCTAATCCCCAGATCACACGTCCGATCCCCAGAGCTGACGATCTAATCCCCAGATCACACGTCCGATCCCCAGAGCTGACGATCTAATCCCCAGATCACACGTCCGATCCCCAGAGCTGACTATCTAATCCCCGGATCACACGTCCGATCCCCAGAGCTGACGATCTAATCCCCAGATCACACGTCCGATCCCCAGAGCTGACGATCTAATCCCCAGATCACACGGCCGATCCCCAGAGCTGACGATCTAATCCCCAGATCACACGTCCGATCCCCGGAGCTGACGATCTAATCCCCGGATCACACGTCCGATCCCCAGAGCTGACGATCTAATCCCCGGATCACACGTCCGATCCCCAGAGCTGACGATCTAATCCCCAGATCACACGTCCGATCCCCGGAGCTGACGATCTAATCCCCGGATCACACGTCCGATCCCCAGAGCTGACGATCTAATCCCCAGATCACACGTCCGATCCCAAGAGCTGACGATCTAATCCCCGAATCACACGTCCGATCCCCGGAGCTGACGATCTAATCCCCAGATCACACGTCCGATCCCCGGAGCTGACGATCTAATCCCCGGATCACACGTCCGATCCCCAGAGCTGACGATCTAATCCACAGATCACACATCCGATCCCCGGAGCTGACGATCTAATCCCCGGATCACACGTCCGATCCCCAGAGCTGACGATCTAATCCCCGGATCACACGTCCGATCCCCAGAGCTGACGATCTAATCCCCAGATCACACGTCCGATCCCCGGAGCTGACGATCTAATCCCCGGATCACACGTCCGATCCCCAGAGCTGACGATCTAATCCCCGGATCACACGTCCGATCCCCGGAGCTGACGATCTAATCCCCGGATCACACGTCCGATCCCCAGAGCTGACGATCTAATCCCCGGATCACACGTCCGATCCCCGGAGCTGACGATCTAATCCCCGGATCACACGTCCGATCCCCAGAGCTGACGATCTAATCCCCGGATCACACGTCCGATCCCCAGAGCTGACGATCTAATCCCCAGATCACACATCCGATCCCCGGAGCTGACGATCTAATCCCCGGATCACACGTCCGATCCCCAGAGCTGACGATCTAATCCCCAGATCACACGTCCGATCCCCAGAGCTGACAATCTAATCCCCGGATCACACGTCCGATCCCCAGAGCTGACGATCTAATCCCCAGATCACACGTCCGATCCCCGGAGCTGACGATCTAATCCCCGGATCACACGTCCGATCCCCAGAGCTGACGATCTAATCCCCGGATCACACGTCCGATCCCCAGAGCTGACGATCTAATCCCCAGATCACACGTCCGATCCCCGGAGCTGACGATCTAATCCCCAGATCACACGTCCGATCCCCAGAGCTGACGATCTAATCCCCGGATCACACGTCCGATCCCCAGAGCTGACGATCTAATCCCCAGATCACACGTCCGATCCCCAGAGCTGACGATCTAATCCCCAGATCACACGTCCGATCCCCAGAGCTGACGATCTAATCCCCGGATCACACGTCCGATCCCCAGAGCTGACGATCTAATCCCCAGATCACACGTCCGATCCCCGGAGCTGACGATCTAATCCCCAGATCACACGTCCGATCCCCGGAGCTGACGATCTAATCCCCGGATCACACGTCCGATCCCCAGAGCTGACGATCTAATCCCCGGATCACGCTGGTTGTCACCTGTCCGGGGGTCGGCGCCGCCCTCGGTCCCGGGCTCAGGGTGAGGAGCAGCAGGATCCGGTACATGGCTCCTCTCTCTCCGGTCACCGCCGCCTCTCGCGCTCTCCATCCCCGCCGCTCCGGCTCCTCCGACACTGGGGGCGGGGCTGTGACGTCACACAGATGTGAGAGGCGGGGCATAGCGGCCAGCAGGAAGGACAAGCCGGGAGTGGGCGGAGCCAGCGACACACGGAGTATAAAAGGACGAGACTGAGGGCGGAACTGAGAGAACAAGAAGTCACAGCGGAGAGGGGAAGGGAAGGGAGAGGGGACCGCACCGGAGACAGGGAAGGGAGAGGGGACCGCATCGGGGAGAGGGGAGGGAAGGGAGAGGGGACCGCATCGGGGAGAGGGGAGGGGAAGGGAGAGGGGACCGCATCGGGGAGAGGGGGAAGGGAGAGGGGACCACACCGGAGGGGAAGGGAGAGGGGACCGTACCGGAGGGGAAGGGAGAGGAGACTGCACTGGAGACAGGGGAAGGGAGAGGGGACCGCATCGGGGAGAGGGGGAAAGGAGAGGGGACCGCATCGGGGAGAGGGGGAAGGGAGAGGAGACCACACCGGGGGTAGGGGAAGGGAGAGGGGACCGTACCGGAGGGGAAGGGAGAGGGGACCGTATCGGAAGGGAGAGGGGACCGTATCGGAAGGGAGAGGGGACCGCACCGGAGAGAGGGGGAAGGGAGAGGAGACCACACCGGGGGTAGGGGAAGGGAGAGGGGACCGTACCGGAGGGGAAGGGAGAGGGGACCGTATCGGAAGGGAGAGGGGACCGTATCGGAAGGGAGAGGGGACCGCACCGGAGAGAGGGGGAAGGGAGAGGAGACCGCACCGGGGGTAGGGGAAGGGAGAGGGGACCGTACCGGAGGGGAAGGGAGAGGGGACCGTACCGGAGGGGAAGGGAGAGGGGACCGCACCGGAGAGAGGGGAAGGGAGAGGGGACCGCACCGGAGAGAGGGGACCGGGGAGAGGGGACCGCACCAGGGAGAGGGAGAAGGGACCGCACCGGAGAGAGGGGAAGGGAGAGGGGACCGCACCGGAGAGAGGGGAAGGGAGGGGGGACCGCACGGGGAGAGGGGACCACACCGGGGAGAGGGGACCGCACCGGGGAGAGGGGACCGCACCGGGGAGAGGGGACCGCACCGGGGAGAGGGAGAAGGGACCGCCACGGAGAGAGGGGAAGGGAGAGGGGACCGCACCGGGGAGAGGGGACCGCACCGGGGAGAGGGGGAAGGGAGAAGGGACCGCACCGGCGAGAGGGGGAAGGGAGAGGGGACCGCACCGGCGAGAGGGGGAAGGGAGAGGGGACCGCACCGGAGAGAAGGGGAAGGGAGAAGGGACCGCACCGGCGAGAGGGGGAAGGGAGAGGGGACCGCACCGGCGAGAGGGGGAAGGGAGAGGGGACCGCACCCGGGAGAGGGGACCACACCGGGGAGAGGGGACCACACCGGGGAGAGGGGACCGCACCGGGGAGAGGGAGAAGGGACCGCACCGGAGAGAGGGGAAGGGAGAGGGGACCGCACCGGCGAGAGGGGGAAGGGAGAGGGGACCGCACCGGCGAGAGGGGGAAGGGAGAGGGGACCGCACCGGCGAGAGGGGGAAGGGAGAGGGGACCGCACCGGCGAGAGGGGGAAGGGAGAGGGGACCGCACGGAGAGAGGGGAAGGGAGAGGGGACCGCACCGGGGAGAGGGGGAAGGGAGAAGGGACCGCACCGGAGAGAGGGGACCACACCGGGGAGAGGGGACCGCACCGGCGAGAGGGGGAAGGGAGAGGGGACCGCACCGGCGAGAGGGGGAAGGGAGAGGGGACCGCACCGGCGAGAGGGGGAAGGGAGAGGGGACCGCACCGGCGAGAGGGGGAAGGGAGAGGGGACCGCACCGGCGAGAGGGGGAAGGGAGAGGGGACCGCACCGGAGAGAGGGGAAGGGAGAGGGGACCGCACCAGGGGGAAGGGAGAAGGGACCGCACCGGAGAGAGGGGAAGGGAGAGGGGACCGCACCCCGGAGAGGGGTCAGGGGGAGAAGGTACCGCACCCCGGAGAGGGGACCGGGTCAGGGGGAGAAGGTACCGCACCCCAGAGAGGGGACCGGGTCAGGGGGAGAGGGGGACTAGGGAGAGTGAGGGACCGCACCGGGGTCAGGAGAGGGGAAGGGAGAGGGAGGGACCGCACCGGGGGGAGAGAGATAGAGGGGGGACCGCACCGGGGAGAGAGAGAGAGGGGACCGCACCGGGGAGAGGGGGGACCGCACCGGCGCGCGCGCGAGAGAGAGAGGGCACCACACCGGGGAAGGGAGAGGGGACTGCGTCAGGGAGAGGGGAAGGGAGAGGGCACTGCATTGGGGAGAGAGCACCGCATCAATTAGAGGGGACCGCATCGGGGAGAGGGGAAGGGAGAGGGGACCGCACCAGGGAGAGGGGAAGGGAGGGAGAGGGGACTGCATTGGGGAGAGAGCACCGCATCAATTAGAGGGGACCGCACAAGGGAGAGGGGACTGCACCGGGGAGAGGGGACCGCACAGGGATATTAAGGGATAGTTAGGGGCAGGTTAATGGATGTAATTAAATATAGTGTGCCTGTGAAGGAAGTAATGTGGGTATTAGTAACTGGGGGTGTTTTACATATTGTAATTGTATTGTGTATTAGTTATCGTGCTATCTAGAATATATATATTATTGTGGTAGACTTTTTGGGTGTGTTTAATAAATATTCATTTATTAGAACAGACTTGTTTTCATTAAGTCGCCGGTATATATTATATATATAAATAATCAGCATATGAACAGAAAGCGGTAAGGACGGGAAGATTCTGGATATTGGCGATTGTAGGCATAACCGACAATAATAACCGATAAACAGACCCAGGACGGGAGATGGGACCGCAGCGGGGAGAGAGCGAGGGAGGGGACCGCAGCGGGGAGAGAGCGAGGGAGGGGACCGCAGCGGGGAGAGAGCGAGGGAGGGGACCGCAGCGGGGAGAGAGCGAGGGAGGGGACCGCAGCGGGGAGAGAGCGAGGGACGGGACCGCAGCGGGGAGAGCGCGAGGGACGGGACCGCAGCGGGGAGAGCACGAGGGACGGGACTGCACTGGGGAGAGAGAGACAGGACCACACTGGGGAGAGGGGACGGGAGTAGAGAATGACCGCATTGAGGAGGGGTATTATTATTATTATTATTATTATTAATAAGTATTTATATAGCGCTATAAGGATACATAGCGCTTTACAATTTAGAGGGTTGACATAGACAAGTGGTCGAAGACGACGACCACAAACGATGATAGATCACAAATAGTAATACAGGTACAATGGGGCCGGGGATCCTGTCCGCGAGGGCTCACAGTCTAAAGGGGGTAGGGAGGGAGACAGTAGGAGGGGGACAGGTGAGTTGGTGCAGTGGATAGGGTGTCAGTGTGTGTTGTAGGAAGAGGTGGGTCTTCAGGTTTTTTTTTAAGGTTCCCAGGGTCGGGGAGTGTCTGATGTGGTGAGGGAGGGAGTTCCAGAGTCTGGCAGAAGCCCGAGAGAAGTCTTGTGTGCGGTTATGGGAGGTGGAGATGCGGGAGGTTGAGAGAAGGAGTTCTTGGGAGGAGCGCAGGTTGCGCGAAGGGAGGTAGCGGGAGACCAAGTCGGAGATGTAGGGAGGGGACAGGTTGTGGATGGCTTTGTATGTCAGGGTTAGGGTTTTGAAGCGAGATCGCTCGGGGAAGGGGAGCCAGTGGAGGGCTTGGCGGAGAGGGGAGGCGGGGGAGTATCGGGGAGATAGGTGGATGAGTCGGGCAGCAGAGTTGAGGATGGTGCGGAGAGGATCAAGGGAGGTGGCAGGGAGGCCGGTGAAAAGGAGATTGCAGTAGTCCAGGCGGGAGATGATGAGGGCGTGGATGAGTGTCTTAGTCGTGTTGTGGTCAAGGAAGGAGCGGATGCGGGCAATGTTTTTTAGTTGAAGTCGGCAGGCGGTGGCAAGGGCTTGGATGTGGGGCTTGAAGGAGAGGGAGGAGTCGAGGATTACCCCGAGACATTTGGCGTGGGGGACGGGTGAGAGGGAGCAGTCTTTAACGGTGATGGATAGGTCAGGAAGGGGGGGGACGGTTGTTAGGGGGAAAGACGATGAATTCAGTCTTGTCCATGTTGAGTTTGAGGAAGCGGGTGGAGAAGAAGGATGCAATGGCGGATAGGCATGGAGGGATTTTAGATAGGAGAGAGGAGATGTCGGGGCCAGACAGATAGAGCTGAGTGTCGTCGGCGTAGAGGTGGTATTGGAGGCCGTGTGACTCGATGAGGTTGCCTAGGCCGAGGGTGTAAATAGAGAAGAGTAGTGGTCCCAGGACCGAGCCTTGGGGGACACCTACGGAGAGGGGGTAGGGTGAGGAGGTGGTGTGGGAGTGGGTGACACTGAAGGTCCTGTCCGTCAGGTAGGAGGAGATACAGGAGAGGGCAAGGTCAGTAATGCCAAGAGACTCAAGAATTTGGAGTAAGAGGGAGCGGTCAATGGTGTCGAAGGCAGCAGAGAGGTCGAGAAGGAGGAGGACGGAGTAGTGTCGTTTACTCTTGGCGATCAGAAGGTTGTTAGTCACATTGGTTAGGGCTGTTTCGGTTGAGTGTTGCGGTCGGAAGCCGGATTGTAGGCGATCGAAGAGATCACAGGAAGAGAGGTGGGAGGACAGTTCGGAGTAGACGTGTTGTTCAAGAAGTTTTGAGGCAAACGGGAGAAGAGAAATGGGGCGATAGTTGCAGACTGAAGTAGGGTCGAGGGATGTTTTTTTTAGGATGGGCGTGATTAGGGCGTGTTTGAAGGGTGAGGGGAATGTGCCGGATTTGAGTGATATGTTGAAGAGGTGCGTCAGGGCAGGGATGAGGACTGAGGTGAGGTTAGGGATGAGGTGGGAGGGGAGTGGGTCCAGGGCGCAGGTGGTGAGGTGTGATCGTGATAGAAGGGAGAGGTGGTCCTCGGTCATGGGGGTGAAATTGCATTTGGGTGGGGGGGGTATGGGCTGGAGGTGGGATGGGGCGAGGGGAGTGTGGGTCGAAGCTTTGTCTGAGTTTGTCAATTTTGTCTTTGAAGAAGGTGGCGAAGTCGTCGGCGGAGATGAGAGGTGAGGGAGGAGGTGCAGGGGGCGAAGTAAGGAGTTGAAGGTTTTGAAGAGTTGTTTGGGGTTGTGAGACAGGGCGGTAATTAGGGAGGAGAAGTATGCTTGTTTTGCGGAGTCAAGGGCAGTCTTGAAGGTATTGAGGAAATGTTTGTATAGGGTAAAGTGCTCTGCGGAGTGGGACTTCTTCCATTTCCGCTCGGCTGCCCTAGTCGTCCGTCGGAGTTTTTTGGTGAGGGTCGTGAGCCATGGTTGACGTTGTAATCGTGTTGTGTGGAATGTGAGCGGTGCAGCCTGGTCGAGGGCTGTGGTGAGGGTGGAGTTGTAGAGGGAGGCGGCGGAGTCAGCGTCATGAGAAGAGGCCAGGTCAGAGAGGGGGAGGAGGGATTCAGAGAGAGAATGGAGTACGGGAGAAGAGACAGGCTGCATTAGGGAGAAGGGGACTGGAGAAGGACGAGGAAATGGACGAAGCTGAGAGAAGCATGGGGAGACCGACTACGGCAGAGAGAGAACGGATGACACCAGAGAGAAGAACGGGGAAACGAACGAGGGCGGAGAGGGGAAACGTAGGACATCGGATGGATGACGGCGGAGAGGGGACGAACGACTGGAGAGAAGGAAGTGGGAGCGGGGACAGGCGATGGTGGAGAGGGCACGTTCAGGAAACCGGACGACGGCGGAGAGGGAAACGTATGATACTGGAGAGAAGGACAGGGGGGACGGACAACGGCAAAGGACGGTCTGATGGACAGCGGCGGAGAGGGGACGGACTGGTAAACGGACAACAACAAAGGGGACGGACGGGGAAACAGACGACTGGATGGAGGGGAACCGTACAACACAGGGTGAGGGTATGGACGGGAAACATACGACATATGTAACTGGGGAGAGGGGACGGAGGGGAAAACATGCTACCGCAGAGACGGGGGGGACGGGCAGGAGACATACGACACCATGGTGGGGGGGGGAGAGGAGACATACAATACCCTGGAGGGTGATGGGATGGAGAATAAATGTAGGACACAGGGGAGAGGAGATATTTAGATGTTGCAGTTCTTAACCTCATATCAGTGATGTCATCACCAGGGGGTGACGTCACACATGAGACCACACCCCTTACACTACAGCACCAGGTCCTCATCTATTGCTGCTGACACCAGCCTGTATACATGTGTGGTGTCAGCCCCGCCCCCTGGTGATGACATCATTGATCTGACCACCTGCCTGTGTACTAAAGGGAACCTGTCACTTCATTCTACACTTCATTCACACTTCATTGTGGGGGCTGGTCACGTGGTAATGGCCGACTTCAATATGAGCTCTGCGCATGCGCCAAAAACCAGGGCCGTACCATGTGACCATCCCCCACAATGCACCGGACCGGACATGACGTTCCAGCCTGTATCATAGGAGGAGAAGAGGACGGGAAATTCTAACAGGACGAGATCAAGAAGGAATGATGACGCCCACCGGGGCGTGCGGTGAGGAAGGGAGGAGAGTGGAGCCGCCTTTCACCCAGCGACTGCTTGTTGGTTATAACTCGTTTTTCACCATCTTTATAGGGCAGATTTACAGCAGAGAGAGGGAAGGTGCAGGGACAGATAGTGATAGGTCAGGGGCTAGAATGAAGTGACAGGTTCCCTTTAAGGCCGGTTATACACCACGGTGTGATCAGGTCTGGTGTGAACCTGACAGCTCCGGATCCGATTTTGGACTAATGTTGCCTATGGTGCCGGATAGGGCCGCATGGCAGTGATTTGCCCTCCAGTTTTGTCCCTGTCCGGCTGCATTTGATTTTTGCCCTTGCACCGTTTGTGTCTCACAAAATCAGATCCCCCCAAATCCGATGCGATCCAGCACTCCCTAACATGGAAGGCTATGGGTGCCGAATCAGACATAAAATCCGGACGCCAGGTGCTGAAGTTCAGGACCTGGAGACCTCCCGGCTGAAATTTCAGAACCACGGCCAGCTCCCCACTACACACGATTTTGAAATTTCAGAACTTTGGACAGCGGCATCACGGCGCACTGCCGGACCGGAGGGCAGATTTCCTCTCCGCTTCTGCTTGTCCGGAGCATCACGCAAAACACCAGATACAGCCAGACCCCACAACACCGTGGTGCGGAGCCGCCCGAGGTCTTATCCGCCACCATCGCTTGGTGCAGTGATCAGGAGCAGAGTTGTGATTGCTGCTCTGGAGGTGAAAGGTCTGGTGCTTGTTCCACTGTTCATGCCCCTGCGGTTCTCAGGTTGTCATGTGTAGTGTGATGTTGATGGGGGACAATGAGCGGCTCGAGCTCCACACAACGATCAGAGGAGAAGAAGACAACGAGGCAACAACATGAAAATAAATGAGCTTTTATTGATTAGCAGCGGAGTCTGTGCTGGTCCGTGCGGCCCGTGCAGCAGGAATTCTTTCGGCTCAGTACATCCAAACGTCATGCCACAAAGAAAACAACTGAGGGCCGTTATCACCCGGGGCCGGATCCCGACCCACAACAAGGATTTAGTCAGAGAAGGAGGAATGGAGCAGCCAAAAGAGTAAAAACAGCGGGAATGAGACAGAGCAGCCGGTCCTGGTCCTGTTATACTGGTCCCAAAACCAACGACCTTTATCAGTCCCCTCCGGGACATCCGAGGAGGAGGAGCAGCGGCCACCAGATCTGACCAATAACAAGCGCTGCGGCGGCTGCACCGGAGACGGAACATGTAACAGTAGAGATGCCAGAGACCCTGACCCAGGCCAGTACGAGTGACCACCCGCCCCCACGGTCAGGGTCCAGCCGCAGCGCCAGTGACCACCCGCCCCCACGGTCAGGATCCAGCCGCAGCGCCAGTGACCACCCGCCCCCACGGTCAGGGTCTGGCCGCAGCGCCAGTGACCACCCGCCCCCACGGTCAGGGTCCGGCCGCAGCTCCTCAGGTCAGCACCATAAGTAGCACCTGTGCTGTTCCTCCACCGCAGAGCGACAGAAGTGTGAATCCGCCCCCACAAAGACAAAACATGGAGTGAAGGCCTCAGACGGAGGAAAGTCGTCACTGGTCCCATCCAGAATAAATAAGAAGTAAAATGGAAAGAAAATGTACAAGTATAAACTGTGTGCGAGGGGCGCAGGGCCCGGCCCAATGATGGCGGTGTGGTCCTGGCTCCACGTGGTCAGTCTTCGGTCTCCTCGTACGTGGTCTCATCAAACGGCCGATCCAACAGCGGCACAAAGTGGTGGCGGGAATATTTCAGCTGGAGGAGGTCTCCAACTTCACCGATTTTGGTCAGCGCCTGCCAGAGAATCGAGGGTCAGTGTATAATCTGTGGGGTAATGGCCGCGCTGCTCCAGAGAGCGGCAGTGATGGCAAAGAACACCCTGCTGCGGGAAGAGGACCCCCTGTGGCTGTGGGCAGAGTACCACCTCCCCCCTTGGCTCCAGGCAGAGATCCCCCTCTCCCCCCTTGGCCCCTAGCTGAAAGCAGAGGACCCCCTCTCCCCACAGCTCCGAGCAGAGGACCCCTCTCCCCACAGCTCCGAGCAGAGGACCCCCTCTCCCCACAGCTCCGAGCAGAGGACCCCCTCTCCCCACGGCTCCGAGCAGAGGACCCCCTCTCCCCACGGCTCCGGACAGAGGACCTCATGGTTGCGAAGGTTCTTACCTCATCCAGCATCTCCCTGGTGTGAGCGGCCGACACACAGAATCGTGCTCTGGACTCGATGATGGGGGTGGCGGGAAACCCCACAACTACTACTCCAATGTTCCTCTTTAGCATCTCCCGTCCAAAGGCCCTGCGGAGAGGAGGAGAGTCATTGTGTGACGTGGGGCACCCCGAGATCATCGGGGGGCTGCAGACCCAACAACTGGACATGTACCCCTCCCCCGCCTGTAATGACGGGGCCCGACACCCGAGGACCCTCATTCATAGCGGACTCATGGATTTCTGCAGCACTCCTCGTTAACCCTTCCCACGCCACCTCCTTACCCGATCTTTGCCGGCATGTACAGCATCAGAGGAACCACAGGGGAGTCGCTGTTTCCGTAGATGATGAAGCCCATCTCCGTCAGGCGGCGTCTGAAGTAGCGGGTGTTGTCCGCCAGCTGCTCCACGCGGTCTCGTCCTGGAGGGATAAAGTCCTGGTTACTTGCAGTCGCGGCACAGGATGAATGAAACCAATGACCCGAACGCTGAGCGGCGGAAGAACACGGGAGCCGCGGCTGCTGCAAAGGTCAATCAGCCCAATTACAGAGGTCAGGGGTCACAGGTATCTGCGTCATCCACAGCCTGCAGCGCCCAGCGGGTGACACGCAGCCACGACACTGACATTTATCATCTGCCAACAAGCAGCCGGATCAGAAGGGCTTACGTCAGTCAGCGATAGCATCACTAATCCCCCCAGCCTCATCCTCTACAGACACAGCGCCCCTCATGCTGTATGGTGGTACCTGGTACTGCAGCAAAGTCACATGAAAGGGCCTCAGGCGCACATCACATGGAGGGCTGATCATCAATACTTCACATGTGCGGATGGGCAGACAGACGTCACCTGCAGCTGTCAGGAGGCGGCTGCCCGCTAGTGGCTGTCAGGAGGCGGCTGCCCGCTGGCGGCTGTCAGGAGGTGGCTGCCCGCTGGCGGCTGTCAGGAGGTGGCTGCCCGCTGGCGGCTGTCAGGAGGTGGCTGCCCGCTGGCGGCTGTCAGGAGGCGGCCGCCCGCTGGCGGCTGTCAGGAGGCGGCCAACCGCTGGTGGCTGTCAGGAGGCGGCCGCCCGCTGGCGGCTGTCAGAGCTGCCCTCGCCATCATGTCAGCAGGAGGAGGTTTTCTCCTCAGCAGAATCTGGAATCAATCTTCTTTGTTTTGCTGTAATTGTATGAAGAGGCCCCATCGTCTGCCCTGGGGCAATTATCAGAAGATGTGAGGGGCAGGGATAATATCTACCATCAGAGGAGAGCAGGCATCAGGGATCAGAGCGGGTGTGGAACTACAAGTCCCAGCAGTGATATACAGGGGAGGACGATCACCTGCAGGACCCCACACACATGTGCCAAACACATTCCTCCAGTGATACTCAAGAAGGCAGGAAAGGGTTAAATGCCTGTGTGTGACCCCCCCCTACAATACACAAACAACTTTATAACAACCAGATGCTGCGGCCCCTGGGGCCCCTCCACCACAAGCTTTGATCCTGGACAATGTTTATAATCCCCGGCTGAGCGGAGTCTTCTCTCCCCGGGGAGGACGGCGGCTCCTGGAGCTCATCACAGACTGCAAATCACTGCCGAGCCAGAGCCCAACCGGGAAGACAGACGGGCCGAGGATGAGGGCCGACAGCCGGGGCAGAAATAAGAGGGCCGACAGCCGGGGCAGAAATAAGAGGGCCGACAGCCGGGGCAGAAATAAGAGGGCCGACAGCCGGGGCAGAAATAAGAGGGCCGACAGCCGGGGCAGAAAAAGAAAGAGGGCCGACAGCCGGGGCAGAAAAAGAAAGAGGGCCGACAGCTGGGGCAAAAAGAAAGAGGGCCGACAGCTGGGGCAGAAAAAGAAAGAGGGCCGACAGCTGGGGCAGAAAAAGAAAGAGGGCCGACAGCTGGGGCAGAAAAAGAAAGAGGGCCGACAGCTGGGGCAGAAAAAGAAAGAGGGCCGACAGCTGGGGCAGAAAAAGAAAGAGGGCCGACAGCCGGGGGGAAAAGAAAGAGGGCCAACAGCCGGGGCAAAAAGAAAGAGGGCCAACAGCCGGGGCAAAAAGAAAGAGGGCCAACAGCTGGGGCAGAAATAAGAGGGCCGACAGCCGGGGCAGAAATAAGAGGGCCGACAGCCGGGGGAAAAAAGAAAGAGGGCCGACAGCCGGGGCAAAAAGAAAGAGGGCCAACAGCTGGGGCAGAAATAAGAGGGCCAACAGCCGGGGCAGAAATAAGAGGGCCGACAGCCGGGGCAGAAATAAGAGGGCCGACAGCCGGGGCAAAAAGAAAGAGGGCCGACAGCCGGGGGAAAAAAGAAAGAGGGCCAACAGCCAGGGCAAAAAGAAAGAGGGCCAACAGCTGGGGCAGAAATAAGAGGGCCGACAGCTGGGGCAGAAAAAGAAAGAGGGCCGACAGCCGGGGGGAAAAGAAAGAGGGCCAACAGCCGGGGCAGAAATAAGAGGGCCGATAGCCGGGGCAGAAATAAGAGGGCCGACAACCGGGGCAGAAAAAGAGGGCCGACAACCGGGGCAGAAATAAGAGGGCCGACAACCGGGGCAGAAATAAGAGGGCCGACAACCGGGGCAGAAAAAGAGGGCCGACAACCGGGGCAGAAAAAGAGGGCCAACAGCCGGGGCAGAAATAAGAGGGCCGACAGCCGGGGCAGAAATAAGAGGGCCGACAGCCGGGGCAGAAATAAGAGGGCCGACAGCCGGGCAGAAATAAGAGGGCCGACAGCCGGGGCAGAAATAAGAGGGCCGACAACCGGGGCAGAAATAAGAGGGCCGACAGCCGGGGCAGAAATAAGAGGGCCGACAGCCGGGGCAGAAATAAGAGGGCCGACAGCCGGGGCAGAAAAAGAAAGAGGGCCGACAGTCAGAGCCCAAGTGGGAAGACAGACTGGCAGAGGAAAGAGGGCAGACAGCCGGGGGGAAAAAGAGGCCCGACAGCCGGGGCAGAAAAAGAAAGAGGGCCGACAGTCAGAGCCCAAGTGGGAAGACAGACTGGCAGAGGAAAGAGGGCAGACAGCCGGGGGGAAAAAGAGGCCCGACAGCCGGGGCAGAAAAAAAAAGAGGGCCAACAGCCGGGGCAAAAAGAAAGAGGGCCAAGGGCAACGGAGAGAGTCAAGAGACGGGGCCCAGGCTGGAGAAAGGAGCTGATGGCCGGGGATGAGAGCTGACACTCAGTATTACACAGCGGTCACCCCGTCTTCAACACACTCCGCCACTTCGGACCATCAGACGCTTTCTCTGCTCATCACCCGACTTTCCAGTAGTTGAGAATTCTCTTTATAAGGAGAGAAGATCCCGGTGATCTCAGGTAGAGAAGAACGGGGCGATTGTAACTGGGGTGTAAAGCAGCAGCCTCTGCCCGACACCCGGGGCCGCAGAGTATGGCTCCTATAACAAGACCTGGGGGGGCACATTCAACACTGCAGGATATGGCATAGCTCTATAGTATAACTGCAGGCAGAGTGACCCGCAGAGCTTACACTTATCACACACTGCAGGGACACTCGCCCAACTGTAAGAGCCTAAACACTATGTGTCCGTGAATGGAGATAAGGTGGGAGGGGGGGGTTAAAGGGGGATGTGTCATTCAGGGGGTCCCTTATATATGTCCCCCCCCAGTGATTGGCACTAGTGCTCACTGTGTGGACCCACAGTCATATTGCACATGGCAGCACTGAAATGTACAGGAGGAGGGCAGGATGTTAGCGCCCCATCCTGAGGTCCCTATACATACCTGGGTGTGAAACAGTCAGAAACAAAACCCCCTCCCCAAGAATCACTGACTGAAGGGGGGGGCATTACACCCCCAACATAAGTGTAAGTGCATCCCCCTTAGGGACACCAGAAGCCAACGCTTATTAGAGGGGTCAGAGGTCAGATGTCTCACTAACCCGACATAAAGCCACCTTCCTCCCCCAACCCAGAGATCAAAGCCCCCCATGACACAGCTACATCTCTATGAGTTACAATATCACCAAAAAGTTCATTTATTTCACTAATCCAATACAGTGACACACATCCATTATATAGTCATTACACACAGAGGGATCTATTTCATGTGTTCTGTTAATGTTGATGATTATGGCTTACAGCCAATGAAAACCCAAAGGTCATTGCCTCAGAAAATTGGAATAATTCGCACAAAACACCTGCACAGACTTAATAAATGTTTACAATGGTTCTTAAGTCTGGTTCAGTAGCTGCAGAATCATGGGGAAGACTGCTGACTTGTCAGATGTCCAGGCGGCAGTCACTGATACACTCCACACGGAGGGTGAGCCACAAAAGGGCATTGGAAATCGCAGTCCAAGAGTCTGGAGGAAGAGCGGAGAGGCCACAATGTGTGGAGGAAGAGCAGAGAGGCTTCTCCGCTCTTCCTCCAGACTCTTGGATTGTGGCCTCGCCGCTCTTCCTCCAGACTCTGGGATTTGGCCTCGCCGCTCTTCCTCCAGACTCTGGGATTGTGACCTCTCCGCTCTTCCTCCAGACTCTTGGATTGTGGTCTCTCCACTCTTCCTCCAGACTCTGGGATTGTGGCCTCGCCGCTCTTCCTCCAGACTCTGGGATTGTGGCCTCGCCGCTCTTCCTCCAGACTCTGGGATTGTGGCCTCGCCGCTCTTCCTCCAGACTCTGGGATTGTGGCCTCGCCGCTCTTCCTCCAGACTCTGGGATTGTGGCCTCGCCGCTCTTCCTCCAGACTCTGGGATTGTGGCCTCGCCGCTCTTCCTCCAGACTCTGGGATTGTGGCCTCGCCGCTCTTCCTCCAGACTCTGGGATTGTGGCCTCTCCGCTCTTCCTCCAGACTCTTGGATTGTGGCCTCTCCGCTCTTCCTCCAGACTCTTGGATTGTGGCCTCTCCGCTCTTCCTCCAGACTCTTGGATTGTGGCCTCTCCGCTCTTCCTCCAGACTCTGGGATTGTGGCCTCTCCGCTCTTCCTCCAGACTCTGGGATTGTGGCCTCTCCGCTCTTCCTCCAGACTCTGGGATTGTGGCCTCTCCGCTCTTCCTCCAGACTCTTGGATTGTGGCCTCTCCGCTCTTCCTCCAGACTCTTGGATTGTGGCCTCTCCACTCTTCCTCCAGACTCTGGGATTGTGGCCTCTCCACTCTTCCTCCAGACTCTGGGATTGTGGCCTCTCCGCTCTTCCTCCAGACTCTGGGATTGTGGCCTCTCCGCTCTTCCTCCAGACTCTTGGATTGTGGCCTCTCCACTCTTCCTCCAGACTCTGGGATTGTGGCCTCTCCGCTCTTCCTCCAGACTCTGGGATTGTGGCCTCTCCGCTCTTCCTCCAGACTCTGGGATTGTGGCCTCTCCGCTCTTCCTCCAGACTCTTGGATTGTGGCCTCTCCACTCTTCCTCCAGACTCTTGGATTGTGGCCTCTCCGCTCTTCCTCCAGACTCTGGGATTGTGGCCTCTCCGCTCTTCCTCCAGACTCTTGGATTGTGGCCTCTCCACTCTTCCTCCAGACTCTTGGATTGTGGCCTCTCCTCTCTTCCTCCAGACTCTGGGATTGTGGCCTCTCCGCTCTTCCTCCAGACTCTTGGATTGTGGCCTCTCCGCTCTTCCTCCAGACTCTGGGATTGTGGCCTCTCCGCTCTTCCTCCAGACTCTGGGATTGTGGCCTCTCCGCTCTTCCTCCAGACTCTTGGATTGTGGCCTCTCCACTCTTCCTCCAGACTCTTGGATTGTGGCCTCTCCTCTCTTCCTCCAGACTCTGGGATTGTGGCCTCTCCGCTCTTCCTCCAGACTCTGGGATTGTGGCCTCTCCACTCTTCCTCCAGACTCTTGGATTGTGGCCTCTCCGCTCTTCCTCCAGACTCTGGGATTGTGGCCTCTCCGCTCTTCCTCCAGACTCTGGGATTGTGGCCTCTCCACTCTTCCTCCAGACTCTTGGATTGTGGCCTCTCCAGTCTTCCTCCAGACTCTGGGATTGTGGCCTCTCCACTCTTCCTCCAGACTCTTGGATTGTGGCCTCTCCACTCTTCCTCCAGACTCTGGGATTGTGACCTCTCCAGTCTTCCTCCAGACTCTTGGATTGTGGCCTCTCCGCTCTTCCTCCAGACTCTGGGATTGTGGCCTCTCCGCTCTTCCTCCAGGCTCTGGGATTGTGGCCTCTCCACTCTTCCTCCAGACTCTTGGATTGTGGCCTCTCCGCTCTTCCTCCAGACTCTTGGATTGTGGCCTCTCCACTCTTCCTCCAGACTCTGGGATTGTGGCCTCTCCCCTCTTCCTCCTGACTCTTGGATTGTGTCCTCTCCCCTCTTCCTCCAGACTCTGGGATTGTGGCCTCTCCGCTCTTCCTCCAGGCTCTGGGATTGTGGCCTCTCCACTCTTCCTCCAGACTCTTGGATTGTGGCCTCTCCACTCTTCCTCCAGACTCTTGGATTGTGGCCTCTCCACTCTTCCTCCAGACTCTTGGATTGTGGCCTCTCCGCTCTTCCTCCACACTCTGGGATTGTGGCCTCTCCGCTCTTCCTCCACACTCTGGGATTGTGGCCTCTCCACTCTTCCTCCAGACTCTGGGATTGTGGCCTCTCCACTCTTCCTCCAGACTCTGGGATTGTGGCCTCTCCCCTCTTCCTCCAGACTCTGGGATCGTGGCCTCTCTGCTCTTCCTCCACACATTGTGGCCTCTCCGCTCTTCCTCCAGACTCTTGGACTGCGATTTCCAATGCCGTTTTGTGGCTCACCCTCCGTGTGGAGTGTGTCAGTGACTGCCGCCTCGACATCTGACAAGTCAGCAGTCTTCCCCATGATTCTGCAGCTACTGAACCAGACTTAAGAACCATTGTAAACATTTATTAAGTCTGTGCAGGTGTTTTGTGCGAATTATTCCAATTTTCTGAGGCAATGACCTTTGGGTTTTCATTGGCTGTAAGCCATAATCATCAACATTAACGGAAATAAACACATGAAATAGATCCCTCTGTGTGTAATGACTCTATATATGTGTGTCACTTTATGTATTGAAGTACTGAAATAAATTATCTTTTGGATGATCTAATTCACTGAGAAGCAGCTGTATGTGCCGACACCAACATTCACCAAAGTTTCATCGCACCGACCAGCACAACTACTCCAGCGATTAATATGGAGGCGGCAGAACAGTGGAGGCCCTACTGCACGTACCCCGAGACCCCCAGCCCCCCACTGCACAGACCGAAGCCCCCCCCACCAGCTCCCACTGCACAAACCAGAGACCCTACCGCTGCAGAGACCCGAGACCCCCCCCCCCATCCCGCCAGCCCCCCACTGCACAAACACTAGACCCCCCCCACCAGCCCCCCTCTGCACAGACCCCCGCTGTATAAAGCCCATGGACCCCCCTCCCCCCACATTCCTTCAGATCCTGCTGGCACATTGCTATCTAGTGCCTCTGTGCACGGTTAATCTAGTCCCCGATTTTCGCTGATGTTAATTTTCGCTCCACTACTCACCGAGGCTGGTGCCGTCTTCACCCATTATACACTTCATAGAAGTGATGATCTGCTCCGTCACTGGCGGAGACATGGAGGTGGCGTACGCTGTGCTGTGCGAGTGCTTCCGCAGATAGTTGATCAGGACCTGGGGGGGGGGGGGGGGAAGGAGGAAACAAGTGTGAGTAAACCAGGGGGACACAGAGGGATAAGCACAGTAGACCCCCGCCCGGACCTCACCTCAGTGCCCCCAATGTAGCCCCCCGCCTGGACCTCACCTCACTGCCCCCAATGTAGCCCCCCCCCTGGACCTCCCCTCAGTGCCCCCGATGTAGCCCCCCACCAGCACCTCACCTCAGTGCCCCGATGTAGCCCCCCACCAGCACCTCACCTCAGTGCCCCCGATGTAGCCCCCCACCAGCACCTCACCTCAGTGCCCCCGATGTAGCCCCCTGCTCCACCAAAGCTCTTCGTGAATGTCCCCATCATGATGTCCACGTCTCGAGGATCCAAACCAAAGTAGTCGACCACACCCCGGCCGTTGGGTCCCAGTGCCCCGATACTGTGCGCCTCGTCCAGGTACAGATATGCCTTGTACTTCTTCTTCAGGGCGATGACCTCGGGCAGACGGACGATGGAGCCCTCCATGCTGCAAGATGACACCAGTGAGACGAGCGACGATATGAACATTGGTGCCCCGCACCGCCGCATCGCACCACCGCGCTCACCTGTAGATCCCCTCCACCACGATCAGGATCTTCTTCCAAGGCCGGTGAATACGAGGCTGACCCTGGACGATGGCGTCTCTCAGCAGCTTCTCCAAACTCTGCATGTCTAGGAGGAGGAAAGAGAGATGGACGGGTCAGGGCCAAGGAGGGTTCCCCCCACCAGAGACAGCTCAGGATCTGCGGACCCCCACCACCGCCACCAGAGACAGGTCAGAGCTGATCAGTGGCCTCAGGGGGTATCACACTCTGTATCATGAGGGCCGTTCTCTTACTGTTGTGTTTGAAGATGCGGATCGTCGCCCCCGAGAGTCGGGCCCCCAATACCAGGCTGGCATGGTTGAGCTCGTCACTGAGGATGAGGCAGCCCTGACAGGAGACAAGACACGAATGAAGCCTCTGGTAGGGCAGCGGGGGCAGATGTTGGGCAGAGCCCCCTCCCAGCTGACCCTCAGCACCCACCTTCCCTGCCAGCGCCGGGATATTCATGGAGTTTGTAGCAAAACCCATTCCATAAGTCATGGCCGCCTCCACCCCGAGGAACCGGGCGACCAGGCTCTCCAGCTCTTCATGCTTATCCAGATTACCTGCAGAGAGGCATGAAAATCATTGCACGGCCCAGGATGGAGAGAGTGCTCCGCAGAGAGACCGACGGCTCACCCATCTCCTGCCGGGTGCTGCACACACCCCCTCCATACTGCTGCAGGACACCAGCCGAGGCCTCCGCACAAAAGCCACTGTTCTTTGCAAAGCCCAGGTAGTTGTAGGAGCCCATGTTAATGACGCCCTTTATCACCCGGCCAGTAAACCTGGAGGAAGAAGCAGAAAGAACAATAATCCTATAGCGGGAGGCAGCGCGACGGGCCAGCAGGAGGAGGGCCGACGGAGGAAGGGAGGAGGGCCGACGGAGGAAGGAGAGGAAAGGGAGGAGGGCCGACGGAGGAAGGGAGGAGGGCCGACGGAGGAAGGGAGGAGGGCCGACGGAGGAAGGGAGGAGGGCCGACGGAGGAAGGGAGGAGGGCCGACGGAGGAAGGGAGGAGGGCCGACGGAGGAAGGGAGGAGGGCCGACGGAGGAAGGGAGGAGGGCCGACGGAGGAAGGGAGGAGGGCCGACGGAGGAAGGGAGGAGGGCCGACGGAGGAAGGGAGGAGGGCCGACGGAGGAAGGGAGGAGGGCCGACGGAGGAAGGGAGGAGGGCCGACGGAGGAAGGGAGGAGGGCCGACGGAGGAAGGGAGGAGGGCCGACGGAGGGAAGGGAGGAGGGCCGACGGAGGAAGGGAGGAGGGCCGACGGAGGAAGGGAGGAGGGCCGACGGAGGAAGGGAGGAGGGCCGACGGAGGAAGGGAGGAGGGCCGACGGAGAAGGGGAGGGCGAGGAGAAGGGAGGAGGGCCGACGGAGGAAGGGAGGAGGGCCGACGAGGAGGAGGAGGGCGAGGGAGGAGGAGGGCAAGAGGAGGAGGGATGGCGGAGAGATAAAGGCAGGAGTAGGAGGAAGAGGAGGGCCGGAGAGGTCACTCACTTGAAGGTCCAGTTGTAGTCGTCGGTGAACCTCTCCAGCACGTCCACACGCTCCCCCGGGACGCTGCTCACCGGCCGGTTCCAGTTGTCGCGGATCCTCATGTACAGGTTCCGTGTGTAGAAATTCTCAAAGTCCTGATACAAAGGCACGAAATCCTACAAAGCAAAGGAGCAGAGATGAGCACTGAGGGGCAGCAGATATCCCCCGATATCATCACCCCCCCCACACTATATATAACACAAGAGCACCTGCCTCCAACATGGGCATTAAAGGGTTACTTCCATACCGTTGTGACCCCCCTGCAATTCTGTCAGATAATCCTCAGTGTCTTCCTGTAATGATTGCAATCACAAATTCTTTGCTATTATTATCTTCATTTAATTTGTCTTCAATGAAAAATCACAAAAATAATTGTCCTAAAGCCAAATTGGATCTAATTCCACCAAACATAAAAAAGGGGGTGGACAAAAGTATTGGCACTGTTAGAATAATCACGTGATGCTTCTGTAATTTGTGTAATTAACAGCACCTGTAACTTACCTGTGGCACCTAACAGGTGTTGGCAATAACTAAATCACACTTGCAGCCAGTTGACATGGATTAAAGTTGACTCAACCTCTCTCCTGTTTCCTTGTGTGTACCACATTGAGCATGGAGAAAAGAAAGAAGACCAAAGAACTGTCTGAGGACTGCAGAAACCAAATTGTGAGGAAGCATGAGCAATCTCAAGGCTACAAGTCCATCTCCAAAGACCTGAATGTTCCTGTGTCTACCGTGCACAGTGTCATCAAGAAGTGTAAAGCCCATGGCACTGTGGCTAACCTCCCTAGATGTGGACGGAAAAGAAACATTGACGAGAGATTTCAACACAAGATTGTGCGGATGGTGGATAAAGAACCTCGACTAACATCCAAACAAGTTCAAGCTGCCCTGCAGTCCGAGGGTACAACAGTGTCACCCCGTACTATCTGTCAGCGTCTGAATGAAAAGGGACTGTATGGTAGGAGACCCAGGAAGACCCCACTTCTTACCCCGAGACATAAAAAGCCAGGCTGGAGTTTGCCAAAACTTACCTGAGAAAGCCTACAACGTTCTGGAAGAATGTTCTCTGGTCAGATGAGACAAAAGTAGAGATTTATGGGCAAAGGCATCAACATAGAGTTTACAGGAGAAAGAAAGAGGCATTCAAAGAAAAGAACACGCTCCCTACAGTCAGACATGGCGGAGGCTCCCTGATGGTTTGGGGTTGCTTTGCTGACTCTGGCACTGGACTGCTTGACCGTGTGCATGGCATTATGAAGTCTGAAGACTACCAACACATTGTGCAGCATAATGTAGGGCCCAGTGTGAGAAAGCTGGGTCTCCCTCAGAGGTCATGGGTCTTCCAGCAGGACAATGACCCAAAACACACTTCAAAAAGCCCTAGAAAATGGTGTGAGAGAAAGCACTGGAGACTTCTAAGGTGGCAGCAGTGAGTCCAGACCTGAATCCCATAGATCACCTGTGGAGAGATGTAACAATGGCAGTTTGGAGAAGGCGCCTTCACATATCAGGGACCTGGAGCAGTTTGCCAAAGAAGAATGGTGTAAAATTCCAGCAGAGCATTGTAAGAAACTCATTGATGGTTACCGGAAGCGGCTGATCGCAGTTATTTTGGCTAAAGGTTGTGCAGCCAAGTATTAGGCTGAGGGTGCCAATACTTTTGTCCGGCCCATTTTTGGAGTTTTGTGTGAAATGATCAATGTTTTGCTTTTTGCTTCATTCTCTTTTGTGTTTTTTCATTGAAGACAAATGAAATGAAGATAATAATAGCAAAGAATTTGTGATTGCAATCATTGTCAGGAGGAAACTGAGGATTATCTGACAGAATTGCAGGGTGTCAATACTTTTGGCCACAACTGTATGTGACATTTAAGGCAGAACGTTAGGACCTCTGCAGGGCCCTGTCACACACGGAGGAGCAGAGGGGTCCGGCGCCTCATTCTGGGGGAGCTCATGTAAGGGCCCCTGCCCCTCTGTGTGTGACGGGGCCCTGCAGGGGGGGGGGGGGGGTGTTTGCGTTCTGCCATAAATGTCGCAGATGGAAGTAATTCACTAACCAGCACATACAGAAAAGAGGTTCTGCAGCAGCTCAGCCTCTCACCTTCTGCTCCTCCCGCTCGGTAGCATTGTGACACTTCTCGATCTTCCAGGCTCGGAGGAAATCCCGCAGGTATCCGAACAGGGTGAGTATCCCGTACCCCATGTATGTGAGGACAGCGACCAGCATGGGGGTCTCCTCGAACGCCTCGTGGAACGGCCGATTGTACAGACCGCCATGAGGAAGCTGAAAGAACCAACACAATGTGTCAGCACAAGGCTCCTGAAATACTCTGCGCTGCTCGACAGCCTGTCCCCCCAGAGATTACATGGGAAGGCAGAGCCCCTCTGACTATTGTCCGCTCAGTAACACCACCATACACGAGAAGACTGTCAGCAGAGCGATGGCACCTGAGCAGCACCCCCATACTGAGAGACGAGTCCATTATGGGGGCTGCCAGCAGAGCTATACAATCAGCATCAACAACCCCCCCTACCCCCCCCATCACTCGCCCTTCCCTCCCCTCTTCCCCCCACCCCCAGCGCTCGGCCATCGCTCCCCCCTCTCCCCAGCGCTCGGCCGCCACTCCCCCTCCCTCCCCATCACTTGGCCGTAGCTTCCCCTCTCCCCATTGTCAGCCGCGGCTTCCCCCTCCCTCCCCATCCCCCTCCCTCCCCATCGCTCGGCCGCCACTCCTTCCCCCTCCCTCCCCATCGCTCGGCCGCCACTCCTTCCCCCTCCCTCCCCATCGCTCGGGCCGCCACTCCTTCCCCCTCCCTCCCATCGCTCGGGCCGCCACTCCTTCCCCCTCCCTCCCCCCCATCGCTCGGCCGCCACTCCTTCCCCCTCCCTCCCCATCGCTCGGCCGCCACTCCTTCCCCCTCCCTCCCCATCGCTCGGCCGCCACTCCTTCCCCCTCCCTCCCCATCGCTCGGCCGCCACTCCTTCCCCCTCCCTCCCCATCGCTCGGCCGCCACTCCTTCCCCCTCCCTCCCCATCGCTCGGCCGCCCGCCACTCCTCCCCCCCCTCCCCCATCGCTCGCCGCCGCCGCCACTCCTTCCCCCTCCCTCCCCATCGCTCGGCCGCCACTCCTTCCCCCTCCCTCCCCATCGCTCGGCCGCCACTCCTTCCCCCTCCCTCCCCATCGCTCGGCCGCCACTCCTTCCCCCTCCCTCCCCATCGCTCGGGCCGCCACTCCTTCCCCCTCCCTCCCCATCGCTCGGCCGCCACTCCTTCCCCCCCCTCCCCATCGTCGCCGCCATCCTTCCCCTCCCTCCCCATCGTCGGCCGCCACTCCTTCCCCCTCCCTCCCCCATCGCTCGGCCGCCACTCCTTCCCCCTCCCTCCCCATCGCTCGGCCGCCACTCCTTCCCCTCCCTCCCCATCGCTCGGCCGCCACTCCTTCCCCCTCCCTCCCCATCGCTCGCCCGCCACTCCTTCCCCCTCCCTCCCCATCGCTCGGCGCCGCCACTCCTTCCCCCTCCCCTCCCATCGCCGGCCCCCCACTCCTTCCCCCCTCGCCCATCGCTCGCCCCCCACTCCTGTCCACTCCTTCCCCTCCCCATCGCTCGGCCGCCACTCCTTCCCCCTCCCCATCGCTCGGCCGCCACTCCTTCCTTCCCCCCTCCCCCATCGCTCCGCAGCCCGCCACTCCTCCCCCCCCATCCCCCCATCGCTCCCCCTCCCCCGCCACTCCTTCCCCCTCCCCATCGCTCGGTCCGCCACCCCCCCCCTCCCCATCGCTCGGCCGCCCACCCCCCCCTCCCCATCGCTCGGCCGCCCCACTCCCCCCCCTCCCCATCGCTCGGCCGCCACTCCCCCCCCCTCCCCATCGCTCGGCACCCACTCCTTCCCCCTCCCCATCGCTCGGCCGCCACCCCCCCTCCCCACCTCGATCGGCCGCCACCCCCCCCCCCCCACATCGACTCCGGCCGCTACCACCCCCCCCCCCAATCGCTCGGCCGCCACCCCCCCCCTCCCCTTCGCTCGGCCGCCACTCCCCCCCTCCCCCGTCCGCCAATCCCCCCCATCCCCATCGGTCGGCCCGCCAATCCCCCCCATCCTCCCCGGGGGCAGATTCTGCAGATGTGGGCGCATCATGGAGGGCACTGGTGCCAGGGCGAGTGACATGAGGTGGATCGTCACAAGCACGAGGTGCCCTATACGGGGAGGCCGGGGTATCTATACTGAAGAGGAGAGCAGTGAGGGCCCCCAGCGCTCATCATCTATCCCCTATAGAAACAAGAAAGGGGGAAACGTGGAGGAGAGAAGAGTCTGACCATCACCCTCCACAGAGGGGCACAGACGGTCCATACAGGACAATATACATATAGGGAATCTGGGGATCCCGTGCAGATCTGTACATGAACGAAAATCCTGAAATTATCTATATGAAGGAGGCGTCACCCGTATGTTATTAACATTAAACATGTGATCTGTCAGGGCCCCCCCCATCCCCATCCTTCAGTACAAGGGGGCGACCAGCGGGGAGCGGCACCCGGGGCAACTAGCGGGTGAACACAGAGCGACCAAGGCCCAAAACAGCCTCAATCTACACCGAGCCTGGACAGGAAGGAGAGCCAGAACACAAGAGATGGAGGGACCTCTCTCCTCCTCCTGTATATTAGGCTCTCTCCTCTCTCTCTCCTCCTCCTGTATATTAGGCTCTTCTCCTCTCTCCTCCTCCTGTATATTAGGCTCTTCTCCTCTCTCTCCTCCTGTATATTAGGCTCTTCTCCTCTCTCTCCTCCTCCTGTATATTAGTCTCTTCTCCTCTCTCCTCCTCCTGTATATTAGGCTCTTCTCCTCTCTCTCCTCCTCCTGTATATTAGGCTCTCTCCTCTCTCTCCTCCTCCTCTCTCTCCTCCTCCTGTATATTAGGCTCTTCTCCTCTCTCTCCTCCTCCTGTATATTAGGCTCTTCTCTCCTCTCTCATTATCTTCTCCTCCTCCTCCTGTATATTAGGCTCTTCTCTCTCCTCATTCTCTCCTCCTCCCTGTATATTAGGCTCTTCTCCTCTCCTCCTCCTCCTGTATATTAGGCTCTTCTCCTCTCTCTCCTCCTCCGTATATTAGGCTCTTCTCCTTCTCTCCTCCTCCTGTATATTAGGCTCTTCTCCTCTCTCTCCTCCTCCTGTATATTAGGCTCTTCTCCTCTCTCTCCTCCTCCTGTATATTAGGCTCTTCTCCTCTCAATTAGCCTTCTCTCTCTCCCTCCTGTTATATTAGGCTCTTCTTCCTCTCTCCCTCCTCCTGTATATTAGGCTCTTCTCCTCTCTCTCCTCCTCCTGTATATTAGGCTCTTCTCCTCTCTCCTCCTCCTGATATTAGGCTCTTCTCCTCTCCTCCTCCTTTATTTTCTCTTCTCCTCTCTCTTCTCCTTTATTGCTCTTCTCCTCTCTTCTTCTCTTTTTCTCTCCTCCTTTCCTCTCCTTATATTCTCTTCATTCCTTCTCCTCCTCCTGTATATTAGGCTCTCTCCTCTCTCTCCTCCTGTATATTAGGCTCTTCTCCCTCTCTCCTCCTCCTGTATATTAGGCTCTTCTCCTCTCCTCCTCCTGTATATTAGGTCTTCTCCCTCTCTCCTCCGTGCCTTTTGCTCTTCTCCTCTTCTCTCCTCCTCCTTTATTAGGCTCTTTCCTCTCTCCTCCTCCTGTATATAGGCTCTTCTCCTCTCTCTCCTCTCCTGTATATTAGCTCTCTTCTCCTCCTCTATGCTCTTCCCCTCTCTCTCCTTATATTAGCTCTTCTCTCTCTCTCCTCCTCCTGTATATTAGGCTCTTCTCCTCTCTCTCCTCCTGTATATTAGGCTCTCTCCTCTCTCCTCCTCCTGTATATTAGGCTCTTCTCTCTCTCTCCCTTATATTAGCTCTTCTCCTCTCTCCTCTCCTTTTATTTGGCTCTTCTCCTCTCTCTCCTCTCTTTTTTTGCCTTTTTTCTCTCTCCTCCTTTATTGCTTTTCTCCTCTCTCCTCCTCCTTATATCCTCTTCTCTCTCCTTTATAGGTCTTCTCCTTCTCCCTCCTCTGTATATTAGGCTCTTCTCCTTCTCTCTCCTCCTCCTGTATATTAGCTCTTCTCCTCCTCTCTCCTCCTCCTGTATATTGGCTCTTCTCCTCTCTCCTCTCCTTTATTAGGCTCTTCTCCTCCTCCCTCCTCCTTATATTAGGCTCTTCTCCTCCTCCTCCTCCTGTATATTACTTTCTCCTCTCTCTCCTCCTCCTTATTTAGGCTCTCTCCTCTCTCCTCCTCCTGTATATTAGGCTCTTCTCCTTCTCTCTCCTGTATATTAGGCTCTTCTCCCCTCCTCCGTATATTAGGCTCTTCTCCTCTCTCCTCCTCCTGTATATTAGGCTCTTCTCCTCTCTCTCCTCTGTATATTAGGTCTTCTCTCCTCCTCCTCTGTTATTAGGCTCTTCTCCTCTTCTCCTCCTCCTGTATATTAGCTCTCTCCTCTCTCCCTCCTCCTGTATAATTTTCCTCTCCTCCTTACTCTCTCCTCCTCCTCCTGTATATTAGGCTCTTCTCTCTCTCCTCCTCCTGTATATTGCTCTTCTCCTCTTTCCTCTTTTTACTCTCTCCTTTCCTCCTCCTGTATTCCTCTCTTCTCTCTCTCTTCCTTCTCCTCCTGTTATTTCTTTCTCTCTCTCTCCTCTGATATTAGCTCTCTCCTCTCTCTCCTCCTGTATATAGGTCTCTCCTCTCTCCTCCTCCTGTTATTAGGCTCTCTCCCTCTCTCCTCCTGTATATTAGCTCTTCTCCTCTCTCCTCTCCTGTATATTAGGTCTTCTCCTCTCTCTCTCTTATGCTCTCTCCTCTTTCTCTTTTGCTCTTCTCCTTCTCTCTCTTCGCTCCTCTCCTTTCTCTCTTTCTCTCCTCTGTATTAGCTTTCTCCTCCTCCTCCTGTTATTAGGTCTTCTCCCTCGATCTCTCCTCCTCCTTTATTTTCTCTCTCTCTCTCTCTCCTTTTCTCTTCTCCTTTCCTCCTTTTCTCTTCTCCTCTCTCTCCTCCTTTATCTTTCCTCTCCTCCTCCGTATATTAGTCTTTCCTCTCTCTCCTCCTCCTGTATATTAGGCTTCTCCTCTCTCCTCCTCCTGTATATCTCTCTCCTCTTCTCTCCTCTGTATATAGGCTCTTCTCCTCTCTCTCTCCTTTATTAGCTCTTCTCCTCCTCTCCTCCTTATTTGCTCTTCTCCTCTCTCTCCTCCTGTATATTAGGCCTTCTCCCCTCTCCTCCTCCTGTATATTAGGCTCTTCTCCTCTCCTCCTGTATATTAGGCTTTCTCTCTCTCTCCGTATATAGGCTCTTCTCCCTCTCTCCTCCTCTTATATTCTCTCCTCCTCTCCTCTATTTCTTCTCCTCTTCTCTCCTTTTTCTCTTTTTCTCCTCCTTTTCCCTCCTTCTCTCTTTTCTCTTCTCTCTTCCTCTCCGTTTTCTTCTCTCTCTCTCCTCCTGTATTTAGGCTTCTCTCTCCCTCGATATAGCTTTCCTTCTCCTGTATATTAGGCTCTTCTCCTCTCTCCTCCTCTGTATATTAGCTTTCTCTCTCCTCTCCTGTTTAGGCTCTCTCTCTCTCTGTATATAGCTTCTCCTCCTCCTGTATATTAGGCTTCTCCTCTCTCCTCTATATTAGCTTCTCTCTCTTCCTCCTCCTTTTTTAGGCTCTTCCTCTCTCCTCCTTGTTTCTCCTCTCTCTCTCTTCTCTCCTCTCCTCTTATATTAGCTCTCTCTCTCCTCCTTTTTTTTCCTTCCTCCCCTCTGTTATTGTCTCCTCCCCTTATTCTTTCCCTCTCTTCTTGTTCCTTTTCCCTTTCTTTTTCCTCTTTCTTCTCTTTCTTCTTCTTCTCTTTTTTCTCTCTCTCTTCTTCCTCCTGTTATCTCCTCCTCCTCTCTTAATTAGGCTTTTCCTCTCTCTCTTATCCCTCTCCTTCTAATTAGGCTCTTCTCTCTCCTCTCTCCTCCTCCTGTATATTAGGCTCTTCTCCTCTCTTCTTCCTCCTCCTGTATATTAGGCTCTTCTCCTCTCTCTCCTCCTCCTGTATATTAGGCTCTTCTCCTCTCTCTCCTCCTCCTGTATATTAGGCTCTTCTCCTCTCTCTCCCTCCTCCTCCTGTATATTAGGCTCTTCTCTCTCTCTCTCCTCCTGTATATTAGGCTCTTCTCCTCTCTCTCCTCCTCCTGTATATTAGGCTCTTCTCCTCTCTCTCCTCCTCCTGTATATTAGGCTCTTCTCCTCTCTCTCCTCCTCCTGTATATTAGGCTCTTCTCCTCCTCTCTCCTCCTCCTCCTGTATATTAGGTCTCTTCTCCTCTCTCGTTCCTCCTCTCCTCCGTATATTAGGCTCTTCTCCTCTCTCTCCTCCTCCTGTATATTAGGCTCTTCTCCTCTCTCTCCTCCTCCTGTATATTAGCCTCTCTTCTCCTGCTCTCTCTCTCTCCTCCTGTATATTAGGCTCTTCTCCTCTCTCTCCTCCTCCTGTATATTAGGCTCTCTCCTCTCTCTCTCCTCCTGTATATTAGGCTCTTCTCCTCTCTCTCCTCCTCCTGTATATTAGGCTCTCTCCTCTCTCTCTCCTCCTCCTGTATATTAGGCTCTTCTCCTCTCTCTCCTCCTCCTGTATATTAGGCTCTTCTCCTCTCTCTCTCCTCCTGTATATTAGGCTCTTCTCCCTCTCTCCTCCTCCTGTATATTAGGCTCTTCTCCTCTCTCTCCTCCTGTATATTAGGCTCTTCTCCTCTCTCTCCTCCTCCTGTATATTAGGCTCTTCTCCTCTCTCTCCTCCTCCTGTATATTAGGCTCTTCTCCTCTCTCTCTCCTCCTGTATATTAGGCTCTTCCCTCTCTCTCCTCCTCCTGTATATTAGGCTCTTCTCCTCTCTCTCCTCCTCCTGTATATTAGGCTCTTCTCCTCTCTTCTCCTCCTGTATATTAGGCTCTTCTCCTCTCTCCTCCTCCTCCTGTATATTAGGCTCTTCTCCTCTCTCTCCTCCTCCTGTATATTAGGCTCTTCTCCTTCTCTCTTCCTGTATATTAGCTCTTCTCCTCTCTCTCCTCCTCTGTATATTAGGCTCTTCTCCTCTCTCTCCTCCTCCTGTATATTAGGCTCTTCTCCTCTCTCCTCCTCCTGTATATTAGGTCTTCTTCTCTCTCTCCTCCTCCTGTATATTAGGCTCTTCTCCTCTCTCTCCTCCTCCTGTATATTAGGCTCTTCCTCTCTCTCTCTCTGTATTAGCTCTTCTCCTCCTCTCCTCCTCCTGTATATTAGGCTTTTCTCTTCTCCTCCTGTATATTAGCCTTCCTTCTCTCTCCTGTATATTAGGCTCTTCTCCTCTCTCTCCTCCTCCTGTATATTAGGCTCTTCTCCTCTCTCCTCCTCCTGTATATTAGGCTCTTCTCCTCTCTCTCTCCTCCTGTATATTAGGCTCTTCTCCTCTCCTCTTTGCTCTTCTCTTCTCCTGTATATTAGGCTCTTCTCCTCTCTCCTCTCCTCCTGTATATTAGGCTCTTCTCCTCTCTCTCCTCCTCCTGTATATTAGGCTCTTCTCCTCTCTCCTCCTCCTGTATATTAGGCTCTTCTCCTCTCTCTCCTCCTCCTGTATATTAGGCTCTTCTCCTCTCTCTCCTCCTCCTGTATATTAGGCTCTTCTCCTCTCTCTCTCCTCCTGTATATTAGGCTCTTCTCCTCTCTCCTCCTCCTGTATATTAGGCTCTTGTCCTCTCTCTCCTCCTCCTGTATATTAGGCTCTTCTCCTCTCTCTCCTCCTCCTGTATATTAGGCTCTTCTCCTCTCTCCTCCTCCTGTATATTAGGCTCTTCTCCTCTCTCCTCCTGTATATTAGGCTCTTCTCCTCTCTCTCCTCCTCCTGTATATTAGGCTCTTCTCCTCTCTCTCCTCCTCCTGTATATTAGGCTCTTCTCCTCTCTCTCTCCTCCTCCTGTATATTAGGCTCTTGTCCTCTCTACTCCTCCTCCTGTATATTAGGCTCTTCTCCCTCTCTCCTCCTCCTGTATATTAGGCTCTTCTCCCCTCTCTCCTCCTCCTGTATATTAGGCTCTTCTCCTCTCTCCTCCTCCTGTATATTAGGCTCTTCTCCTCTCTCCTCCTGTATATTAGGCTCTTCTCCTCTCTCTCCTCCTCCTGTATATTAGGCTCTTCTCCTCTCTCTCTCCTCCTCCTGTATATTAGGCTCTTCTCCTCTCTCCTCCTGTATATTAGGCTCTTCTCCTCCTGTATATTAGGCTCTTCTCCTCTCCTCCTCCTGTATATTAGCCTCTCCTCCCCTCTCACCTCCGGGCAGACTCCGTTCCTCACGTATCCGTTCTTCAGTCCTCCGTTGTGGCTCCGGCACGCTCCGTTACTCTCCGGCTTGCTCTCGTAGCTGTGGCCCCCAGGGGCCCCTCCAGCGCTGCAGCGCGGCATCTCCGGCCTCTGTGCTGCTGTCACCGCCGGCACGCCCAGCCGCCCAATACCGGAAGTGTCCGACCCGGCTCAGCCAATCACCTTCCGAGATGTCACTACAGGGCGCGGTGTTATCCCTTACTACTCGACCAATCAGAAGACAGGAAGGCGGGGCGTAACAGGGAGCGACGGCGTGACGTCAACAATCTAAACAGCACGCGCCTGAACCATAGTAACCTGTGGGCGGGGCTGCGACAGGGAACGTGTGACGTCACATTCTTATTTCTATTCATATATAAAGCTAATGAGAGGCACCAGGTCCACGTACTGATGATGACTCACCCGGGCCGGGGGACTGGAGGTCACGGTTCGCGGTGCCTGAGGCTGTGGCCCCGGGGCCCATGTAAAAACGGGAAAAAAATAATAAAGAAATAAAAGAATAGTTTTTGTTCGTGACGCCACCTGTAGGTTCCGGTGACGCCACCTGTAGGTTCCGGTGACGCCACCTGTAGTTTCCGGTGAAGGCACCTGTAGGTTCCGGTGACGCCACCTGTAGGTTCCGGTGAAGGCACCTGTAGGTTCCGGTGACGCCACCTGTAGGTTCCGGTGACGCCACCTGTAGGTTCCGGTGACGCCACCTGTAGGTTCCGGTGACGCCACCTGTAGGCTCCGGTGACGCCACCTGTAGGTTCCGGTGACGCCACCTGTAGGTTCCGGTGACGCCACCTGTAGGTTCCGGTGAGGGCACCTGTAGGTTCCGGTGACGCCACCTGTAGGTTCCGGTGATGCCACCTGTAGGCTCCGATGACGCCACCTGTAGGTTCCGGTGATGGCACCTGTAGGTTCCGGTGACGCCACCTGTAGGTTCCGGTGATGCCACCTGTAGGCTCCGGTGACGCCACCTGTAGGTTCCGGTGAAGGCACCTGTAGGATCCGGTGACGCCACCTGTAGGTTCTGGTGACGCCACCTGTAGGTTCCAGTGACACCACCTGTAGGTTCCGGTGATGGCACCTGTAGGTTCCGGTGACGCCACCTGTAGGTTCCGGTGATGGCACCTGTAGGCTCCGGTGACGCCACCTGTAGGTTCCGGTGATGCCACCTGTAGGCTCCGGTGACGCCACCTGTAGGTTCCGGTGAAGGCACCTGTAGGTTCCGGTGACGCCACCTGTAGGTTCTGGTGACGCCACCTGTAGGTTCCAGTGACGCCACCTGTAGGTTCCGGTGATGGCACCTATAGGTTCTGGTGACGCCACCTGTAGGTTCCGGTGATGCCACCTGTAGGCTCCGGTGACGCCACCTGTAGGTTCCGGTGATGGCACCGCCACTGCGGGATCCTCCGGGGTGATGGGCGGCAGCAAGATGGAGTCACTCCCTACAGGAGGAGCGGGGTCCCTGGAGCTGTGTGTGGTGATGGTGGAATAGGGCAGCTCAGTCACTGTGAAGCAAAGCAGGTGAATAACAGTTCATGGAATAAAGCTCAGATTCGTTGCTCGCTCTGAGTCGGTATTTACTCGGGTATTCTGCAGCAAGAGTAATGCAGTTCTTAGTGCCGGGTAGTGGAGCGGGTGGTTCCTGCAGTGAGTAGTGTCCTCTGACGCTCCACAGTGTCCTCTATCGCTGTCTGTCCTTCTCTATCACTGTCTGTCCCTTCTCTATCGCTGTCTGTCCCTCTGTCGCCGTCTGTCCCTTCGTACCGCTGTCCTTCTTCACGTCTGTCCTTCCTGTCGCTGTCTGTCCTTCTCTGTCGCTGTCTGTCCTTCTCTATCACGTCTGTCCCTTCTCTTCGCTGTCTGTCCCTTCTCTGTCGCCGTCTGTCCCTTCTCTATCACTGTCTGTCCTTCTCTATCACTGTCTGTCCCTTCTCTATCACTGTCTGTCTCTTCTCTGTCGCTGTCTGTCCCTTCTCTGTCGCCGTCTGTCCCTTCTCTATCCTGTCTGTCCCTTCTCTATCGCGTCTGTCCCTTCTCTATCGCTGTCTGTCCTTCTCTGTCGCTGTCTGTCCCTTCTCTATCGCTGTCTGTCCTTCTCTGTCGCTGTCTGTCCCTTCTCTGTCGCTGTCTGTCCTTCTCTGTCGTGTCTGTCCTTCTCTGTCGCTGTCTGTCCCTTCTCTGTCGCTGTCTGTCCCTTCTCTGTCGCTGTCTGTCCCTTCTCTGTCGCTGTCTGTCCTTCTCTGTCGCTGTCTGTCCCTTCTCTGTCGCTGTCTGTCCTTCTCTGTCGCTGTCTGTCCCTTCTCTGTCGCTGTCTGTCCCTTCTCTATCACTGTCTGTCCCTTCTCTGTCGCTGTCTGTCCTTTCTCTGTCGCTGTCTGTCCCTTCTCTTCGCTGTCTGTCCCTTCTCTGTCGCTGTCTGTCCCTTCTCTATCACTGTCTGTCCCTTCTCTGTCGCTGTCTGTCCCTTCTCTGTCGCTGTCTGTCCCTTCTCTATCACTGTCTGTCCCTTCTCTGTCGCTGTCTGTCCTTTCTCTGTCGCTGTCTGTCCCTTCTCTATCGCTGTCTGTCCCTTCTCTATCACTGTCTGTCCCTTCTCTGTCGCTGTCTGTCCCTTCTGTCGCTGTCTGTCCCTTCTCTGTCGCTGTCTGTCCCTTCTCTATCGCTGTCTGTCCTTCTCTGTCGCTGTCTGTCCCTTCTCTGTCGCTGTCTGTCCTTCTCTGTCGCTGTCTGCCCCTTCTCTGTCGCTGTCTGTCCCTTCTCTGTCCTGTCTGTCCCTTCTCTGTCGCTGTCTGTCCTTCTCTGTCGCTGTCTGCCCCTTCTCTGTCGCCTGTCTGCCCTTCTCTGTCGTGTCTGTCCCTTCTCTATCGCTGTCTGTCCTTCTCTATCGTGTCTGTCCTTCTCTATCGCTGTCTGTCCTTCTCTGTCGCTGTCTGTCCTTCTCTATCGCTGTCTGTCCCTTCTCTGTCGCTGTCTGTCCCTTCTCTGTCGCTGTCTGTCCCTTCTCTATCGCTGTCTGTCCTTCTCTATCGCTGTCTGTCCTTCTCTATCGCTGTCTGTCCTTCTCTATCGCTGTCTGTCCCTTCTCTTCGCTGTCTGTCCCTTCTCTGTCGCTGTCTGTCCCTTCTCTGTCGCTGTCTGTCCCTTCTCTGTCCCTGTCTGTCCCTTCTCTATCGCTGTCCTTGTCCCTGTCTGTCCCTTCTCTGTCGCTGTCTGTCCCTTCTCTGTCGCCGTCTGTCCCTTCTCTGTCGCCGTCTGTCCCTTCTCTATCGCTGTCTGTCCATTTTCTATCGCTGTCTGTCCCTTCTCTGTCGCTGTCTGTCCTTCTCTATCGCTGTCTGCCCCTTCTCTGTCGCTGTCTGTCCCTTCTCTGTCGCTGTCTGTCCCTTCTCTGTTGCTGTCTGTCCCTTCTCTATCGCTGTCTGTCCCTGTCTGTCCCTTCTCTGTCGCCGTCTGTCCCTTCTCTATCGCTGTCTGTCCATTTTCTATCGCTGTCTGTCCCTTCTCTGTCGCTGTCTGTCCCTTCTCTGTCGCTGTCTGTCCCTTCTCTGTTGCTGTCTGTCCTTCTCTTTCGCCGTCTGTCCCTTCTCTATCGCTGTCTGTCCCTTCTCTGTCGCTGTCTGTCCCTTCTCTGTCGCTGTCTGTCCCTTCTCTGTCGCCGTCTGTCCCTTCTCTATCGCTGTCTGTCCCTTCTCTGTCGCTGTCTGTCCCTTCTCTGTCGCTGTCTGCCCCTTCTCTGTCGCTGTCTGTCCCTTCTCTGTCGCTGTCTGTCCCTTCTCTGTTGCTGTCTGTCCCTTCTCTGTCGCTGTCTGTCCCTTCTCTATCGCTGTCTGTCCCTGTCTGTCCTTCTCTTTCGCCGTCTGTCCCTTCGCTATCGCTGTCTGTCCCTTCTCTGTCGCTGTCTGTCCCTTCTCTGTTGCTGTCTGTCCTTCTCTTTCGCCGTCTGTCCCTTCTCTATCGCTGTCTGTCCCTTCTCTGTCGCTGTCTGTCCCTTCTCTGTCGCTGTCTGTCCCTTCTCTGTCGCCGTCTGTCCCTTCTCTATCGCTGTCTGTCCCTTCTCTGTCGCTGTCTGTCCCTTCTCTGTCGCTGTCTGTCCCTTCTCTGTCGCCGTCTGTCCCTTCTCTATCGCTGTCTGTCCCTTCACTTCGCTGCTCTATTATACCCAATTAGGAGCACTGAGGGCCTTCTCTTGGGATCCCGCTTTGCGCTCACGGTCCCTGGCCTTCAATGGCGGGTGCTCCCGGTATAGCTGCGGTAGTTGGCGAGTCGTGCTCCTGTAAAGCTTGCGATCACTCCGGGTTTTGTGGTTCAGGGGTGAACCTGTTGGACCACGTCGGAGCCGGTACTCCGGGCTTTGGACTGGGATCGGGTCTGGGATCACCCGCTCTATACTTTGCCCCTGTCTCTTCTGGGTCATCAGGTTGCGGTGCCCTCCCTGTTCGCTGTCTATGTTCTCTTTCTGTTCTTCTCCCACTCTGCTACATCTGCTGCGCAGCGCTGTGCAGCTCCTGTTCTGTAGCTCCTCTCGTCACGACCTGACTCGACTTCTGCACTGTTCTGATCTGATCTAACTTCTTGCTGCTTTCCCCACTGCTTTATAGCCTAGCTTCTCCTCCACCAGGACCGGTTACCCCAGTAACGGGTGTCTAATTGGTCCTCTAACACTAGGTGATGCATGTGGTGGATGGAGCTTCAGGATTGTCCTACTCATTACTAGAACAGAGAATATGACACATTCGGTCAGGGGTGTAGTACCCTCCTGTGACGCACTCTTAGTGGGGCGCCATAGATCAACCGGCTCTTTCCAATACAAACCCAGACCGCCTGTACAGTGATCTCCTCATTATACACCCTGTGATTATACAGACCCTCCCCTGTACAGTGATCTCCTCATTATACACCCTGTGATGACACAGACCCTCCCCTGTACAGTGATCTCATTATACACCCTGTGATGATACAGAACCTCCCCTGTACAGTGATCTCTTCATTATACACCCTGTGATGATACAGACCCTCCCCTGTACAGTGATCTCCTCATTATACACCCTGTGATGATACAGACCCTCCCCTGTACAGTGATCTCCTC
>JARQOC010000012.1:1814850-1893208 GCA_033576535.1 Allobates femoralis
ATAAAAATAATATACATAGATCAATACCATATACATATATACCGCCATATACACAAATACCGCCATATATACTAGGCCTTAAGGCAGCAAACTCCTCACTATCAGTGAGACACAAACATCCCTGGAGGGAGGAGAACTCGCGTCTTATCTCTCCCTCCAGATTCTCCTCATCTCCAGGAGCAAAACATTCTAGAGACAGTAACAAGGAGGCAAATGTGCAATACTAAAGCCACACTGCAATCACTGACATATAAAGTGACTGAAGGCCATGTCCACACACCTACTTCATTATACTCCAATTACTTCTGAGCCCTGCAATGAAGCAGAAAGAAAAATGGCCGCAATTCCTTAAAGTTTTACAATTTCTATTCAACCCCTTTAATTAATCCCGAAAATCTCTTCCTCAATTGTATTTCCGTTGTTTAACCCCTTCACGACCATGGACGTATATACATATATTTATTTTCAGATTTTTACAAACTATTTTTAGAAATTACTTTACACTGCCCCTAGGGGCATCAGTGCTGCACACCAAGATCGCTTCTGCTATGTAGAGTCATGCTGCTGCTTCTCTCTGAATAGCAGAAATCATCACTTTCTGTGAAGTGATTGCAGACAACTTCATCACAGAACCCCGAGGCTGTCGGGGTCACAGATGGAGATCCTGTGATCATGGCGGGTGCAGCGCAATCCAAAGGGTTAACAGCACCGATGGGATCAGATGAGACGTGTGGGGGATGGTAAGAGCTCACATCAGGGGGAATGGACACAGCCAATGACACAAGTCTGCTCTGCTCATATAATCGTGCACAATATCAGTCGGGTCAGCACGAAGTGTCGGATTCTTCTTATCCAGATACCGCCACATCAGCACCTGTCAGAAGTAATTGTTGACGTGGGCAGGAGAGGAGGCCGGCGGAAGCAGAAGAGGAGAGTGAGGTCAGAGGTCGGTGGAAGCAGAAGAGGAGGGTGAGGGTCAGAGGAAGCAGGAGAGGAGGGTGAGGGTCAGAGGAAGCAGGAGAGAAGGGTGAGGGTCAGAGAAAGCAGGAGAGGAGGGTGAGGTCAGAGGAAGCAGGAAAGGAGGACAGGAGGGTGAGGGTCAGAGAAAGCAGGAGAGGAGGGTGAGGGTCAGAGGAAGCAGGAGAGGAGGGTGAGGGTCAGAGGAAGCAGGAGAGGAGGGTGAGGTCAGAGGTCGGTGGAAGCAGAAGAGGAGGTTGAGGGTCAGAGAAAGCAGGAGAGGAGGGTGAGGTCAGAGGAAGCAGGAAAGGAGGACAGGAGGGTGAGGGTCCAGAGGAAGCAGGAGAGGAGAGTGAGGGTCAGAGGAAGCAGGAGAGGAGGGTGAGGGTCAGAGGAAGCAGGAGAGGAGGGTGAGGGTCAGAGGAAGCAGGAGAGGAGGGTGAGGGTCAGAGGAAGCAGGAGAGGAGGACAGGAGGGTGAGGGGTCAGAGAAAGCAGGAGAGGAGGGTGAGGGTCAGAGGAAGCAGGAGAGGAGGGTGAGGGTCAGAGGAAGCAGGAGAGGAGGGTGAGGGTCAGAGGAAGCAGGAGAGGGTGAGGTCAGAGGTCGGTGGGAAGCAGAAGGAGGAGGGTGAGGGTCAGAGGAAGCAGGAGAGGAGGGTGAGGGTCAGAGGAAGCAGGAGGAGAAGGGTGAGGGTCAGAGAAGCAGGAGAGAAGGGTGAGGGTCAGAGAAAGCAGGAGAGAAGGGTGAGGGTCAGAGAAAGCAGGAGAGGAGGGTGAGGGTCAGAGGAAGCAGGAGAGAAGGGTGAGGTCAGAGAAAGCAGGAGAGAAGGGTGAGGGTCAGAGAAAGCAGGAGAGAAGGGTGAGGGTCAGAGAAAGCAGGAGAGGAGGGTGAGGTCGAGAAGAAGAGGAGGGGGGAGGACAGGGAGGGTGAGGGTCGAGTAGAGGAAGCAGGAGAGGAGGGTGAGGGTCAGAGGAAGGCAGAGAGAGGAGGGTGAGGGTCAGAGGAAGCAGGAGAGGAGGGTGAGGGTCAGAGGAAGCAGGAGAGGAGGGTGAGGGTCAGAGGAAGCAGGAAGAGGAGGGTGAGGTCAGAGGAAGCAGGAGAGGAGGGTGAGGTCAGAGGAAGCAGGAGAGGAGGGTGAGGGTCAGAGGAAGCAGGAGAGGAGGTGGAGGTCAGAGGAAGCAGGAGAGGAGGGTGAGGGTCAGAGGAAGCAGGAGAGGAGGGTGAGGTCAGAGGAAGCAGGAGAGGAGGGTGAGGGTCAGAGGAAACAGGAGGGAGGGTGAGGGTCAGAGGAAGCAGGAGAGGAGGGTGAGGGTCAGAGGAAGCAGGAGAGGAGGGTGAGGGTCAAGGAAGCAGGAGAGGAGGGTGAGGGTCAGAGGAAGCAGAGAGGAGGGTGAGGTCAGAGGAAGCAGGAGAGGAGGGTGAGGTCAGAGGAAGCAGGAGAGGAGGGTGAGGGTCAGAGGAAGCAGGAGAGAAGGGTGAGGGTCAGAGGAAGCAGAGAGAGGAGGGTGAGGGTCAGAGGAAGCAGGAGAGGAGGGTGAGGGTCAGAGGAAGCAGGAGAGGAGGGTGAGGTCAGAGGAAGCAAGAGGGGAGGGTGAGGGTCAGAGGAAGCAAGAGAGGAGGGTGAGGGTCAGAGGAAGCAGGAGAGAGGGTGAGGTCAGAGGAAGTAGGAGGGAGGGTGAGGGTCAGAGGAAGCAGGAAAGGAGGGTGAGGTCAGAGGAAGCAGGAGAGAAGGGTGAGGTCAGAGGAAGCAGGAGGGGAGGGTGAGGTCAGAGGAAGCAGGAAAGGAGGGTGAGGTCAGAGGAAGCAGGAGAGAAGGGTGAGGTCAGAGGAAGCAGGAGAGGAGGGTGAGGGTCAGAGGAAGCAGGAGAGAAGGTGAGGTCAGAGGAAGCAGGAAGGAGGCGAGGGTCAGAGAAAGCAGGAGAGAAGGGTGAGGGTCAGAGGAAGCAGGAGAGAAGGGTGAGGGTCAGAGGAAGCAGGAGAGGAGGTGAGGGTCAGAGGAAGCAGGATGAGAAGTGAGGTCAGAGGAAGCAGAGAGAAGGGTGAGGTCAGAGGAAGCAGGAGAGGAGGTGAGGTCAGAGGAAGGAGAGAAGGTGAGGTCAGAGGAAGCAGGAGGGGAGGGTGAGGGTCAGAGAAAGCAGGAGGGAGGGCGAGGGTCAAGGAAGCAGAGAGAAGGGTGAGGGTCAGAGAAGCAGAGAGGAGGGTGAGGTCAAGGAAGCAGGAGAGGAGGACAGGAGGTGAGGTCAGAGAAAGCAGAGAGGAGGGTGAGGTCAGAGGAAGCAGGGAGGGAGGGCGAGGGTCAGAGGCCAGTTGGTTTCAGAAGAGGCATGTGAGATCGGCGTTAAAAAATAAATATAAATATTATTTTGGACATTCTCCTCTCCCCTCCCCATTAATCCAGTCCAGGTCTGCTGCGTTTTGGGCCCCTGGCTCATCCTCCTCGGGTAGGTTGGCCTTTTCCGGGGTCGCCTCTTTGGCCGCCCTGTTGCCCTCCTCCGTCTCGTCCTCCTCGGGTGGTAGGCCCTTCGGGGGTCACCTCTTTGGCCACCCTGTTGCCCTCCTCCGTCTCGTCCTCCTCGGGGTGGTAGGCCTCTCCGGGAGTCACCTCTTTGGTCGCCCTGTTACCCTCCTCTGGGAAGCTGCCGTCCTTCTCCAGGACCTGTCGCACAGTTACATTGATGCGCGAGGAGCGCAGGTACGCTTCACACACCTCCCAATCCGGGGGGGCGCACGGCTCTACCAGGGGGCTGCTGTCATCACTAGACGGGGGCACAGACAGGCAAGGAGGCAAGTCACCCCCTCCTGGGTGGTGCATTATCCGGGGCACCGCATGGTAGAGGAGGCGGCTGGCACCAGACATAACCATGACGTCCCCGCTGTGCATCATCATGGGGGTGGGGGCCTCGTCCCTGCTGAGACCCCCCAGCAAGAAGATACTGGACTGTCCAAAGCTGCAACGACAGGAAGAGGAGAAATAACAGAAAACAGGAGGGTGCGACACCGGAGCCTGATCATGGGACCATGGCTCCACCTAGTGGCCACAGGACACACTACATCCTCCCTTTATATCTTGCACAGAACACCTGGAAACCATCAGTAAGGGGAAGGATTGGGTGCTGTCAGCTATAGGGGCCCCTCCTGTAATGCCAGAAGAGCAGGAAGGGAGCGAGGGAGTCAGCACATAGCGAGATGACCCGACAACTACCCTAGAGCTCTGCAGGTGGTGTCTCCTGCCTGCTCATATGCGGGGCTCCATGGGCAGCACTGACAGGCACACAACTGACAGCCTCACACTGAGGTCAGGACATGGCACCTTACTGATGGTTTCCTTATTACAGTAGATCCTGATGCAGGAGGGGGTCCCAGATACCCAGGGGGCCGCACCTGAAGGACAGGAGGGGGCTGGTGTGGTCCAGCTCGGACTCATCCACGTGGATGCCCAGCGAGGAGTCCATGTGATAGTAGTTGAGAATCGCGGCCTCGGCCTTGAAGTTGGGGAAACCACAGGCGAGTGACAGACAGCGCGACAGCTCCGCCAGCTCCATGGGGAACGGGCTCCGGCGCTGCTCATAGTATTTCTACAGGGAAAGAGAATAATAATATTTATTCACATACAGCAGGTACGGAAAGTATTCACACCCCTTTACATGATCTGTGCTGCGGATCACCTACATTCAGCTCACTTGATTAGGCCTCTACTTAAGCAAGCTTGCTGCCCTATTCTGTGTCAGTTGTACACTTGCCTTTGGATGTGTAGGATTGATCTCTGTGCCTTGAGCCTGACCCTGCCTGATTAGCTATCTGACCTGGACTTGACTCTCTGCTTGTGACCCGATTCTTTATCTGCCTGTTCCTCTATATTCTGTTTTGTCCCTCTGGTTTCCTGACTTCGGCTTGAATTGGACTTTGCTTCTGGATATCCCTAGCTGTTAGTGTGCCATTTCCTGGACCTGACCCCGGATTGTTTTCACCTGTCTTTACTACCAGTAACTAATAATATTATTATATTTACTTTCTGTTATTACAGTCTGTTCTCTGCACCTCAGAGATTAGTTATTTCTGTAGTGACTCACATCACAATTGTTTTCTCATTAATGTACACTCTGCACCCCATTTGCACAAATTTCTGTTATTAAAGAAAATCTGAAATCTCCCATGGTGATAAGTATTCAGCCCCTTTGCTCAGTATTGGTGATAAGTATTCAGCCCCTTTGCTCAGTATTGTTGATAAGTATTCAGCCCCTTTGCTCAGTATTGATGATAAGTATTCAGCCCCTTTGCTCAGTATTGATGATAAGTATTCAGCCCCTTTGCTCAGTATTGATGATAAGTATTCAGCCCCTTTGCTCAGTGTTGGTGATAAGTATTCGGCCCCTTTGCTCAGTATTGATGATAAGTATTCAGCCCCTTTGCTCAGTATCGATGATAAGTATTCAGCCCCTCTGCTCAGTATTGTTGATAAGTATTCAGCCCCTTTGCTCAGTGTTGATGATAAGTATTCAGCCCCTTTGCTCAGTATTGATAAGTATTCGGCCCCTTTGCTCAGTATTGATGATAAGTATTCAGCCCCTTTGCTCAGTATTGATGATAAGTATTCAGCCCCTTTGCTCAGTATTGATGATAAGTATTCAGCCCCTTTGCTCAGTATTGATAAGTATTCGGCCCCTTTGCTCAGTATTGATGATAAGTATTCAGCCCCTTTGCTCAGTATTGATGATAAGTACTCAGCCCCTTTGCTCAGTATTGATGATAAGTATTCAGCCCCTTTGCTCAGTATTGA
Source organism: Allobates femoralis (assembly GCA_033576535.1). NCBI lineage: Eukaryota > Metazoa > Chordata > Amphibia > Anura > Aromobatidae > Allobates > Allobates femoralis. Next base: position 1,820,585 of record JARQOC010000012.1, read on the forward strand.
TGATAAGTATTCAGCCCCTTTGCTCAGTATTGATGATAAGTATTCAGCCCCTTTGCTCAGTATTGGTAATAAGTATTCAGCCCCTTTGCTCAGTGTTGATGATAAGTATTCAGCCCCTTTGCTCAGTATTGGTGATAAGTATTCAGCCCCTTTGCTCAGTATTGTTGATAAGTATTCAGCCCCTTTGCTCAGTATTGATGATAAGTATTCAGCCCCTTTGCTCAGTGTTGGTGATAAGTATTCGGCCCCTTTGCTCAGTATTGATGATAAGTATTCAGCCCCTTTGCTCAGTATCGATGATAAGTATTCAGCCCCTCTGCTCAGTATTGTTGATAAGTATTCAGCCCCTTTGCTCAGTGTTGTGATAAGTATTCAGCCCCTTTGCTCAGTTTGATGATAAGTATTCAGCCCCTTTGCTCAGTATTGTGATAAGTATTCAGCCCCTTTGCTCAGTATTGTGATAAGTATTCAGCCCCTTTGCTCAGTATTGATGATAAGTATTCAGCCCCTTTGCTCAGTATTGTTGATAAGTATTCAGCCCCTTTGCTCAGTATTGATGATAAGTATTCAGCCCCTTTGCTCAGTATTGATGATAAGTATTCAGCCCCTTTGCTCAGTATTGATGATAAGTATTCAGCCCCTTTGCTCAGTATTTTGATAAGTATTCAGCCCCTTTGCTCAGTATTGATGATAAGTATTCAGCCCCTTTGCTCAGTATTGATGATAAGTATTCAGCCCCTTTGCTCAGTATTGTGATAGTATTCAGCCCCTTTGCTCAGTATTGTGATAGTATTCAGCCCCTTTGCTCAGTATTGATGATAAGTATTCAGCCCTTTGCTCAGTTTGATGATAAGTATTCAGCCCCTTTGCTCAGTATTGTGATACAGTATTCAGCCCCTTTGCTCAGTATTGATGACAGTATTCAGCCCCTTTGCTCAGTATTGATGATAAGTATTCAGCCCCTTTGCTCAGTATTGATGATAAGTATTCAGCCCCTTTGCTCAGTATTGATGATAAGTATTCAGCCCCTTTGCTCAGTATTGATGATAAGTATTCAGCCCCTTTGCTCAGTATTGATGATAAGTATTCAGCCCCTTTGCTCAGTATTGATGATAAGTATTCAGCCCCTTTGCTCAGTATTGTGATAAGTATTCAGCCCCTTTGCTCAGTATTGATGATAAGTATTCAGCCCCTTTGCTCAGTATTGATGACAGTATTCAGCCCTTTGCTCAGTATTGTGATAAGTATTCAGCCCTTTGCTCAGTATTGTGATAAGTATTCACCCCTTTGCTCAGTATTGATGATAAGTATTCAGCCCTTTGCCAGTATTGATGATAGTATTCAGCCCCTTTGTCAGTATTGATGATAAGTATTCAGCCCTTTGCTCAGTATTGATGATAATATTCAGCCCTTTGCTATTTGATGATAAGTATTCAGCCCCTTTGCTCAGTATGATGATAAGTATTCAGCCCCTTTGCTCAGTATTGTGATAAGTATTCAACCCCTTTGCTCAGTATTGATGAAAGTATTCAGCCCCTTTGCTCAGTATTGATGATAAGTATTCAGCCCCTTTGCTCAGTATTGATATAGTATTCAGCCCTTTGCTCAGTATTGATGATAAGTATTCAGCCCCTTTGCTCAGTTTGATGATAGTATTCAGCCCCTTTGCTCAGTATTGGTGACATGTATTCAGCCCCTTTGCTCAGTATTGTGATAAGTATTCAGCCCCTTTGCTCAGTATTGATGATAAGTATTCAGCCCCTTTGCTCAGTATTGATGATAAGTATTCAGCCCCTTTGCTCAGTATTGAGTGAAGTATTCAGCCCCTTTGCTCAGTATTGGTGATACAGTATTCAGCCCCTTTGCTCAGTATTGATGATAAGTATTCAGCCCCTTTGCTCAGTATTGGTGATAAGTATTCAGCCCCTTTGCTCAGTATTGTGATAAGTATTCAGCCCTTTGCTCAGTATTGTGATAAGTATTCAGCCCCTTTGCTCAGTATTGATGATAAGTATTCAGCCCCTTTGCTCAGTATTGATGATAAGTATTCAGCCCCTTTGCTCAGTATTGATGATAAGTATTCAGCCCCTTTGCTCAGTATTGTGATACAGTATTCAGCCCCTTTGCTCAGTATTGATGATAAGTATTCAGCCCCTTTGCTCAGTATTGATGATAGTATTCAGCCCCTTTGCTCAGTATTGATGATAAGTATTCAGCCCCTTTGCTCAGTATTGGATAAGTATTCAGCCCCTTTGCTCAGTATTGATGATAAGTATTCAGCCCCTTTGCTCAGTATTGATGATAAGTATTCAGCCCCTTGCTCAGTATTGATGATAAGTATTCAGCCCCTTTGCTCAGTATTGTGATAAGTATTCAGCCCCTTTGCTCAGTATTGATGATAAGTATTCAGCCCCTTTGCTCAGTATTGATGATAAGTATTCAGCCCCTATTGCTCAGTTTTGATGTAAGTATTCAGCCCCTTTGCTCAGTATTGATGATAGTATTCAGCCCCTTTGCTCAGTATTGTTGATATAAGTATTCAGCCCCTTTGCTCAGTATTGGTGACATAGTATTCAGCCCCTTTGCTCAGTATTGATGAATAGTATTCAGCCCCTTTGCTCAGTATTGATGATAAGTATTCAGCCCCTTTGCTCAGTATTGGTGATAGTATTCAGCCCTTTGCTCAGTAATTGGTGATAAGTATTCAGCCCCTTTGCTCAGTATTGATGATAGTATTCAGCCCTTTGCTCAGTATTGATGATAAGTATTCAGCCCTTTGCTCAGTATTGGTGATACGTATTCAGCCCCTTTGCTCAGTATTGATGATAAGTATTCAGCCCCTTTGCTCAGTATTGATGATACAGTATTCAGCCCCTTTGCTCAGTATTGATGAAAGTATTCAGCCCCTTTGCTCAGTATTGTGAACAGTATTCAGCCCCTTTGCTCAGTATTGATGATAAGTATTCAGCCCCTTTGCTCAGTATTGATGATAAGTATTCAGCCCCTCTATGTCAGTTACTTGGATGATAAGTATTCAGCCCCTTTGCTCAGGGGGGGGGGGGGGGGGGGGGGGGGGGGGGGGGGGGGGGGGGGGGGGGGGGGGGGGGGGGGGGGGCAGTATTCGCCCCTTTGCTCAGTATTGATGATAAGTATTCAGCCCCTTTGCTCAGTATTGATGATAAGTATTCAGCCCCTTTGCTCAGTATTGATGATAAGTATTCAGCCCCTTTGCTCAGTATTGGTGATAAGTATTCAGCCCCTTTGCTCAGTATTGATGATAAGTATTCAGCCCCTTTGCTCAGTATTGATGATAAGTATTCAGCCCCTTTGCTCCATATTGATGATAAGTATTCAGCCCCTTTGCTCAGTGTTGATGATAAGTATTCAGCCCCTTTGCTCAGTATTGATGATAAGTATTCAGCCCCTTTGCTCAGTGTTGATGATAAGTATTCAGCCCCTTTGCTCAGTATTGGTGATAAGTATTCAGCCCCTTTGCTCCATATTGATGATAAGTATTCAGCCCCTTTGCTCCATATTGATGATAAGTATTCAGCCCCTTTGCTCAGTATTGATGATAAGTATTCAGCCTCTTTGCTCAGTATTGAGTATTTGCACCTTTGGAGCTCGTACAGTCATGAGTCTTCTGGGAATGATGCAGTTTTCCCCTGGATCTGGGGATCCTCTCATTCCTCCTTGCAGATCCTCTCCGGTGCCGTCAGGTTGGAGGGTGAACGTTGGTGGATCCATTGTCCGGTCTCCAGAGATGCTCCATTGGATTTAGGTCCGGGCTGTGGCTCCGGTCAGGAATGGGCACAGAGTTGTGATGGAGCCGCTCCGGTGTTATTGTAGCTGTGGCTTAGGGTCATTGTCTTGTTGGAAGGTGAAGCTTCAGCCCAGTCTGAGGTCCGGAGATCTGGAGGAGGTTTTCATCCAGGAGATCTCTGGACTTGGCCGCATTCATGTTTCCTTCAATTGTAACCAGTCGTCCTGTCCCTGCAGCTGAATCCCCCATAGCATGATGCTGCCACCAGTCGTCCTGTCCCTGCAGCTGAACCCCCCCATAGCATGATGCTGCCACCAGTCCTCCTGTCGATGCAGCTGAACCCCCCATAGCATGATGCTGCCACCAGTCGTCCTGTCCCTGCAGCTGAACCCCCCATAGCATGATGCTGTCACCAGTCGTCCTGTCCCTACAGCTGAACCCCCCATAGCATGATGCTGCCACCAGTCGTCCTGTCCCTGCAGCTGAACCCCCCATAGCATGATGCTGCCACCAGCCGTCCTGTCCCTGCAGCTGAACCCCCCATAGCATGATGCTGCCACCAGCCGTCCTGTCCCTGCAGCTGAACCCCCCATAGCATGATGCTGCCACCAGTCATTCTGTCCCTGCAGCTGAACCCCCCCATAGCATGATGCTGCCACCAGCCGTCCTGTCCCTGCAGCTGAACCCCCCATAGCATGATGCTGTCACCAGTCGTCCTGTCCCTGCAGCTGAACCCCCCATAGCATGATGCTGCCACCAGTCGTCCTGTCCCTGCAGCTGAACCCCCCCATAGCATGATGCTGCCACCAGCCGTCCTGTCCCTGCAGCTGAACCCCCCATAGCATGATGCTGTCACCAGTCGTCCTGTCCCTGCAGCTGAACCCCCCATAGCATGATGCTGCCCCCAGTTGTCCTGTCCCTGCAGCTGAGCCCTCCCCATAGCATGATGCTGCCACCAGTCGTCCTGTCCCTGCAGCTGAACCCCCCATAGCATGATGCTGCCACCAGTCGTCCTGTCCCTGCAGCTGAACCCCCCATAGCATGATGCTGCCACCAGTCATCCTGTCCCTGCAGCTGAACCCCCCATATCATGATGCTGCCACCAGTCGTCCTGTCCCTGCAACTGAACACCACCCCCCATAGCATGATGCTGCCTCCACCATGTCTCACTGTTGGGATTGTGTTGGGCAGGTGATGAGTGGTGCCTGGTTTTCTCCACCGCTTACAATTATCACCAGAAAGTTCTATCTTCATCTCATCAGACCAGAGAATCTTATTCCTCACAGTCTGGGATCCTTCATGTGATTTCTTGTAATCTCTATGCAGCTTTCCTATGTCTTGCACTGAGGAGAGGCTTCCGTCAGGTCACTCTGCCATAAAGGCCCGACTGGTGGAGGCTGCAGTGATAGGTGACCTTGTGGAACTTTCTCCATCTCCCTCCTGCATCTCTGGAGCTCAGACACAGGATCCTGGGGTTCTTCTTTACCTCTCACCAAGGCTCTTTTCACATGATTGCTCACTAAAGGGGTCTAAATACTTTCCGTACCCACTGTGTATGGCGCCATTAATTACACAGCACTTTACAGACATCATCTCTGTATACATCGGGGCTCACAGTCTATATTCCCCATCTGTCTATGGAGTGTGGAAGAAACCAAAGGAAACACAGGGGGAACATATAAACTCCTGCAGATATTTCCTTGGTGGAATTTGAATCCAGGACCCCAGTGCTGCAAGACGGCAGAGCTAACCACTGAGCCACCATATACAGTGCTAACCACTGAGCCACCATATACAGTGCTAACCACTGAGCCACCATATACAGTGCTAACCACTGAGCCACCATATACAGTGCTAACCACTGAGCCACCATATACAGTGCTAACCACTGAGCCACCATATACAGTGCTAACCACTGAGCCACCATATACAGTGCTAACCACTGAGCCACCATATACAGTGCTAACCACTGAGCCACCATATACAGTGCTAACCACTGAGCCACCATACAGAGCTAACCACTGAGCCACCATACAGTGCTAACCACTGAGCCACCATACAGTGCTAACCACTGAGCCACCATATACAGAGCTAACCACTGAGCCACCGTACAGTGCTAACCACTGAGCCACCGTACAGTGCTAACCACTGAGCCACCATATACAGTGCTAACCACTGAGCCACCGTATACAGTGCTAACCACTGAGCCACCATATACAGTGCTAACCACTGAGCCACCATATACAGTGCTAACCACTGAGCCACCATATACAGTGCTAACCACTGAGCAACCATATACAGTGCTAACCACTGAGCCACCATATACAGTGCTAACCACTGAGCCACCGCATACAGTGCTAACCACTGAGCCACCGTATACAGTGCTAACCACTGAGCCACCGTATACAGTGCTAACCACTGAGCCACCGTATACAGTGCTAACCACTGAGCCACCGCATACAGTGCTAACCACTGAGCCACCGTATACAGTGCTAACCACTGAGCCACCATATACAGTGCTAACCACTGAGCCACCGCATACAGTGCTAACCACTGAGCCACCGTATACAGTGCTAACCACTGACCCACCATATACAGTGCTAACCACTGAGCCACCGTACAGTGCTAACCACTGAGCCACCATACAGAGCTAACCACTGAGCCACCATACACAGTGCTAACCACTGAGCCACCGTATACAGTGCTAACCACTGAGCCACCGTATACAGTGCTAACCACTGAGCCACCATATACAGTGCTAACCACTGATCAACCATATACAGTGCTAACCACTGAGCCACCATATACAGTGCTAACCACTGAGCCACCATATACAGTGCTAACCACTGAGCCACCATATACAGTGCTAACCACTGATCAACCATATACAGTGCTAACCACTGAGCCACCATATACACTGCTAACCACTGAGCCACCGTATACAGTGCTAACCACTGAGCCACCATATACAGTGCTCACCACTGAGCCACCATATACAGTGCTAACCACTGAGCCACCATATACAGTGCTAACCACTGAGCCACCATATACAGTGCTGACCACTGAGCCACTGTATACAGTGCTAACCACTGAGCCACCGTATACAGTGCTAACCACTGAGCCTCTGTATACAGTGCTAACCACTGAGCCTCTGTATACAGTGCTAACCACTGAGCCACCATACAGTGCTAACCACTGAGCCACCATACAGTGCTAACCACTGAGCCACCATACAGTGCTAACCACTGAGCCACCGTATACAGTGCTAACCACTGAGCCACCGTATACAGTGCTAACCACTGAGCCACCATATACAGTGCTAACCACTGAGCCACCATACAGTGCTAACCACTGAGCCACCATACAGTGCTAACCACTGAGCCACCATACAGTGCTAACCACTGAGCCACTGTATACAGTGCTAACCACTGAGCCACCATACACAGTGCTAACCACTGAGCCACCATATACAGTGCTAACCACTGAGCCACCATATACAGTGCTAACCACTGAGCCACCATACAGTGCTAACCACTGAGCCACCATATACAGTGCTAACCACTGAGCCACCATATACAGTGCTAACCACTGAGCCACCATATACAGTGCTAACCACTGAGCCACCATACAAAGCTAACCACTGAGCCACCATACAGTGCTAACCACTGAGCCACCATACAGTGCTAACCACTGAGCCACCATATACAGTGCTAACTATTGACCCCCATAAGGTGCAAACCACTTAGTCACTGTGCTGCTCCACCATGAGAACACAGGTCCACACGCCTCCCCACAGAGTGTGGACCCCGAAGCTGCCTTGTGTAGTTGCAGCCTCAGACTCTGGGATCAGTGGACACAGGCAGGGGACGAGCGGAGTCCGGTGAGGTTAGGGTGGTTCCCAACACAGAAGACGACACGATCAGGGGATCCTGATCCATGGAGGTAAAGACCACTCTGCTCCTACAGCCCTCACCACAGAACAGACCACCTCAATTATCTGAGCAGAGACCTCTGCCCCCCGGGACAGAGCCACCCCCCCGGCACAGAGCCACCCCCCCCAGCACAGAGCCCCCCACCTTCACCTTGGTGTCCCAGTCGTACTGGTAGCCGAGCGTCACCCAGCGCAGCTTCTCCAGCAGCGTCTTCTCGCTGCGACTCTGCGAGGTTTTCCTCCTGTCAAACAACAGTGGGTGGAGTCAGACTTGTGGACAACCAATGAGGTGTGAGCACCATCGCATGCGTCTCACCGGAGCTGGGCGTGGCTGCTGCCCCACAGGTCGCCGGGGTCACCCATGTGCAGGTCAAGGTTACACACGTTTGGCTTCTGTGGATAAAGCTTCAGACACTGACGCACCCAGCGATGCTGCCAGCTGGGCAGGAAGGGGTTAATGATGAAGAGGAAACCTAGAAAGTTAGAGGGTCAGCTGATAGGACGCTCCAGAGGGACCCGCCCCCCAGTGTGCCTCTCCTAACCTCCCACTGACTCCTCCCCTCCCACGTGACCCTCTTCCTCTCCCAGACTCCTCCCTTTTCCTGACTCCCCTTCCTGTCTCCCCACTCCCCCCTTCCTGTCTCCCCCCTCCCCTCTTCCTGTCTCCCCCCTTCCTCCCCTCCTTCCTTGTCTCCCCCCTTCCTCCCCTCCCGCTGTCTCCTCCCCTCCCGCTGTCTCCTCCCCTCCGCCCACTCACCATCTTCTCCTACCTGGAAATCCTTCCACATTGTATCCCGTCCAGTGACGCAGCGGCTGCAAACCGACCCGAGCCGCCGCCGCATCAGAGAGCGCCCGGCCACCGAACTGCACCGAGCGCAACTGTGGAGAGAACACAGACATCAGCACTGGGGAGAAGCCACTAGGAAGGAGAGGGACCATTGGAGGGGAGCAGCCACTGGGGAGGAGGGTAGGGACCACTGGAGGGGAAGGGCCACTGTGGAGGAGGGTAGGGCCCACTGGATGGGAGGACCCACTGGGGAGGAGGGTAGGGCCCACTGGATGGGAGGACCACTGGGGAGGAGGGTAGAGCCCACTGGAGAGGAAGGGCCAATGGGGAGGAGGGTAGGGCCCACTGGAGAGGAGGGACCACTCGGGAGGAAAGGAGAGCCCACTGGATGGGAGGGCCCACTGGGGAGGAGGGTAGGGCCCACTGGAGAGGAAGGGCCAATGGGGAGGAGGTAGGGCCCACTGGAGAGGAGGGACCACTCGGGAGGAAAATAGGGCCCACTGGATGGGAGGGACCACTGGGGAGGAGGGTAGGGCCCACTGGAGAGGAAGGGCCAATGGGGAGGAGGGAGGGACCACTCGGGAGGAAAGTAGGGCTTACTGGATGGGAGGGACCACTGGAGAGGAGGGCCCACTGGGAGGAGGGTAGGGCCCACTGGAGAGGAGGGTAGGGCCCACTGAGAGGAGGGTAGGCCCACTGAGAGGAAGGGAGGGCCCACTGGAGAGGAAGGGAGGGCCCACTGGAGAGGAAGGGAGGGCCCACTGGAGAGGAAGGGAGGGCCCACTGGAGAGGAAGGGCCAATGGGGAGGAGGGGAGGGCCCACTCGGGAGGAGGGGAGGGCCCACTCGGAGGAGGGAGGGCCCACTCGGGAGGAGGGAGAGACCGCTCGGGAGGAGGGGAGGGACACTCGGAGGGGGGAGGGGCTACTGGATGGGAGGGACCACTCGAGAAAAGGCCCACTGGAGGGGAGGGCCCACTCGGGAGAAGGGGAGGGACCACTCGGGAGGAGGGGAGGGCCTACTGGATGGGAGGGCCCACTGGAGGAAAGGGCCCACTGGAGGGCCCGCTGGAGGGGAGGGCCCACGAGAGGAGGGGAGGGCCCACGGGAGAGATGGGAGGGCCCACGGGAGAGATGGGGAGGGCCCACGGGAGAGATGGGAGGGGAGGGCCCCACGGGAGAGGAGGGGCCACTGGGGAGGGGCCACTGGGGAGGAGGGGAGGGCCACTGAGGGGAGGGCCACTGGAGAGGTGGGTCCACTGGGGAGGAGAGGAGGGCCCACTGGAGAGGTGGGTCCACTGGGGATAAGGGTAGGGCCCACTGGGAGGAGGGAAGGGCTTACTGGATGGGAGGGACCACTGGAGAGGAGGGGAGGGTCCACTGGAGGGGAGGAGGGGAGGGCCCACTGGAGGGGAGGGCCCACTGGGGAGGAGGCCCACTGGGAGAGGGCCCACTGGAGAAAGGAGGGGAGGGCCCACTGGAGGAGGGGGGTAGGGCCCACTGGAGAGGAGGGGGTAGGGCCCACTGGAGAGGAGGGGGTAGGGCCACTGGATGGGAGGGACCACTGGAGGGAGGGAGGGCCCACTGGAGGGGAGGAGGTAGGGCCCACTGGAGGGGAGGGTCCACTGGAGAGGAGGGGAGGGAGGGGAGAGGAGGGGAGGGCCCACTGGAGAGGAGGGGGAGGGCCCACTGGAGGGGAGGGTCCACTGGAGGGAGGGGAGGGAGGGGGAGGAGGGAGGGCCCACTGGAGGGAGGGCCCACTGAGAGGGGAGGGCCCACTGGAGAGGAGGAGGGTAGGGCCCACTGGAGGGAGGGCCCACTGGGAGGAGGGGAGGGCCCACTGGAGGGGAGGAGGGTAGGGCCCACTGGAGGGGAGGGCATGGGAGGAGGAGGGCCCACTGGAGGGGAGGAGGTAGGGCCCACTGAGGAGGGAGGGGGGGGGGGAGGAGGCATGGAGGAGGGGAGGGAGAGGGAGGAGGGGGGGCCCACTGGGAGGAGTAGGGCAGGAGGGGAGGGCCCACTGGAGGGGGAGGGCCCACTGGAGGGGAGGAGGGTAGGGCCCACTGGAGGGGAGGGCCCACTGGAGAGGAGGAGGAGGGCCCACTGGAGGGGAGGAGGGGAGGGCACCACTGGAGGGGAGGAGGGGAGGGCCCACTGGAGGGGAGGAGGGCCCACTGGAGGGGAGGGTCCACTGGAGAGGAGGGAGGGGCCCACTGGAGGGGAGGAGGGGAGGGCCCACTGGAGGGGGAGGAAGGGGAGGGCCCACTGGAGGGGAGGGCCCACTGGGGAGGTAGGGCCCACTGGAGGGGAGGGCCCACTGGAGAGGAGGGGAGGGCCCACTGGAGAGGAGGGCCCACTGGGGGAGGAGGGGAGGGCCCACTGGAGGGGAGGAGGGTAGGGCCCACTGGAGGGGAGGAGGGATAGGGCCCACTGGAGGGGAGGGCCCACTGGAGAGGAGGGGAGGGCCCACTGGAGGGGAGGGCCCACTGGAGAGGAGGGGAGGGCCCACTGGAGGGGAGGAGGGGAGGGCCCACTGGAGGGGAGGGCTTATTGGAGGGGAGGGCCCACTGGAGGGGAGGGCCCACTGGAGGGGAGGGGAGGGCCCACTGGGGAGGAGGGTAGGGCCCACTGGATGGGAGGGGCCACTGGAGGGGGTGGGGCACCGGAGTGTCCCGCAGCTCCCGGGTTGAGGCTCGTGTTCCGGTCACTCACTCTCGGCTCCCCGGGCCTGAACTCCAGCACCTCGGACAGGTCTGCGGGCGGGTTCCTTCTCCTGTACAGGCGGAACATCTTGCGGAAGGCGTCTCCCCCTGCTCCACCATCGAGGCCGCCATCTTCACGCCGTCATCGTGACGTCCCGGGGGTCAGAGTTCATGTAGCGCAGCGTGGCGGCGTCGACGGGTGATGACGTCACGGGTTACGCGCCAGCATTCAGTGTCGGAGGGAGGAGTAGGCGCGTGCCCTGGAGATGAGCTCCGCCCACAGCCCCGCCTCCTGCACGCCCCACACACAGACACGTGATCACCTGCTCTCTGGCGCCACCACAGCTCAGGCCAAACCGAGAATGACATGTAGAAGACAAAACCCCCTGATGTCCCTCCTGCACCGAGGATCAGCGGCAAAATCACCACAGAAGGAGAACACAGGAGACACGTGACATCCAGGGGTGTGTACACAGGAGACGAGAAGGACAACATCCAGGCAGGGCACACTTACCGCAAGCCCCACAGACAATGTATGAGGCTCGCCGCAAATGTGCAGTAAGAGCAGCCGCGAGGTGGAGAATGCGGTAGATGGTTTTTTTTTTACCGCAACTGACGCATTTTTCAAAAAAACGCCAGTGTGAAACCGGCCTTACAGGAGCAGTGACTGCCGAAACCAGCCTTACAGGAGCAGGGACTGCCGAAACCGGCCTTACAGGAGCAGTGACTGCCGAAACCTGCCTTGCAGGAGCAGTGACTGCCGAAACCTGCCTTGCAGGAGCAGTGACTGCCGAAACGGGCCGTGCAGGAGCAGTGACTGCCGAAACCGGCCTTACAGGAGCAGTGACTGCCGAAACCGGCCTTACAGGAGCAGTGACTGCCGACACCTGCCTTACAGGAGCAGTGACTGCCGAAACCGGCCTTACAGGAGCAGTGACTGCCGAAACCGGCCTTACAGGAGCAGTGACTGCCGAAACCGGCCTTACAGGAGCAGTGACTGCCGAAACCGGCCGTACAGGAGCAGTGACTGCCGAAACCGGCCTTACAGGAGCAGTGACTGCCGAAACCGGCCGTACAGGAGCAGTGACTGCCGAAACCGGCCTTACAGGAGCAGGGACTGCCGAAACCGGCCGTACAGGAGCAGTGACTGCCGAAACGGGCCGTGCAGGAGCAGTGACTGCCGAAACCGGCCTTACAGGAGCAGTGACTGCCGAAACCGGCCTTACAGGAGCAGTGACTGCCGACACCTGCCTTACAGGAGCAGTGACTGCCGACACCTGCCTTACAGGAGCAGTGACTGCCGAAACCGGCCTTACAGGAGCAGTGACTGCCGAAACCGGCCTTACAGGAGCAGTGACTGCCGAAACCGGCCTTACAGGAGCAGTGACTGCCGAAACCGGCCGTACAGGAGCAGTGACTGCCGAAACCGGCCTTACAGGAGCAGTGACTGCCGAAACCGGCCGTACAGGAGCAGTGACTGCCGAAACCGGCCGTACAGGAGCAGTGACTGCCGAAACCGGCCTTACAGGAGCAGGGACTGCCGAAACCGGCCTTACAGGAGCAGGGACTGCCGAAACCGGCCTTACAGGAGCAGGGACTGCCGAAACCGGCCTTACAGGAGCAGTGACTGCCGAAACCGGCCGTACAGGAGCAGTGACTGCCGAAACCGGCCGTACAGGAGCAGTGACTGCCGAAACCGGCCTTACAGGAGCAGTGACTGCCGAAACCGGCCTTACAGGAGCAGTGACTGCCGACACCTGCCTTACAGGAGCAGTGACTGCCGAAACCGGCCTTACAGGAGCAGGGACTGCCGAAACCGGCCTTACAGGAGCAGTGACTGCCGAAACCGGCCTTACAGGAGCAGGGACTGCCGAAACCGGCCGTACAGGAGCAGGGAGTGCCGAAACCGGCCTTACAGGAGCAGTGACTGCCGAAACCGGCCTTACAGGAGCAGTGACTGCCGAAACCAGCCGTACAGGAGCAGTGACTGCCGAAACCAGCCGTACAGGAGCAGTGACTGCCGAAACCAGCCTTACAGGAGCAGTGACTGCCGAAACCAGCCGTACAGGAGCAGTGACTGCCGACACCTGCCTTACAGGAGCAGTGACTGCCGAAACCAGCCGTACAGGAGCAGTGACTGCCGAAACCAGCCGTACAGGAGCAGTGACTGCCGAAACCAGCCGTACAGGAGCAGTGACTGCCGAAACCTGCCTTACAGGAGCAGTGACTGCCGAAACCAGCCGTACAGGAGCAGTGACTGCCGAAACCAGCCGTACAGGAGCAGTGACTGCCGAAACCAGCCGTACAGGAGCAGTGACTGCCGAAACCAGCCGTACCGGAGCAGTGACTGCCGAAACCAGCCTTACCGGAGCAGTGACTGCCGAAACCTGCCGTACAGGAGCAGTGACTGCCGAAACCAGCCGTACAGGAGCAGTGACTGCCGAAACCAGCCGTACAGGAACAGTGACTGCCAAAACCAGCCTTACAGGAGCAGTGACTGCCGAAACCAGCCTTACAGGAGCAGTGACTGCCGAAACCAGCCGTACAGGAGCAGTGACTGCCGAAACCGGCCGTACAGGAGCAGTGACTGCCGAAACCAGCCTTACAGGAGCAGTGACTGCCGAAACCAGCCTTACAGGAGCCGTCACACGTAACGATATCAATGCATGTGACACGAGCGATGATTGATCAGTCGGCTGATCTTTCATTGTTTGATTTGAGGTCCTGTCCTCAAATCTATCGTTGGTCACCCGGTGGACAGCATCGCTGTGTGTGACAGCGGTAGACGACCGATAAGCGATGTCCCAGCCCCTCTCTGCAAGCGCTGGGAGCTGGTATCCAAGGTAAACTGCGGGTAACTAGGCAGCGTGCACTGCCTAGATACCCGATGTATACCTTGGTTACCAGCCTCCTCCGCTCCCCGGCTGGTATCTAAGGTACACAGCGGGTAACTAGGGACCCTAGTTACCCGCTGTGTACCTTGGATACCAGCCCGTGAGTGGAGAAGGCTGGTAACCAAGGTATACATTGGGTATCTAGGCAGCACGCGCTGCCTAGTTACCCGCAGTTTACCTTGGAGACCAGCCTGCTCCCACTTACCGCAGCCTGGCAGCGGGAGCAAGACATCGTGGAAACGATATTTAAATCATTTCCACGATGTCGCTGGTCCATTGAGCAGCGATACCATGAACAATATTGCTAGTGATCACATGCACGCGCGGTCACTAACAATATTGTTCAGATCGCTGGTAGCTGTCAAACAGGCAGACTCACCAGCGATCTGAATGATATTGTTAGCGATCGCGCGTGCATGTGATTGCTAACAATATCGTTCATGGTATCGCTGTGTGTGACGGCACCTTTACAGGAACAGTGACTGCTGAAACCAGCAAGAGCTTCTCCTGACAGTGAGGATATTACACGTTGTTAGGGCTAAGGTGCGTTTGCGTTCCCTTGCGCTTTTTAAAAGTCCCCTTCAAGCTCAACATGTTGCATTTTTGTGCGTCTGAGGATTCTTGGTATATACACAAGCGTCCTGAAGCACACAAATAATGCAAGCAGCTCAATGGAGCCGCACTGCCATATGGGTGGCCCCGCAGCCAAGCGGAGTGTCTGGCCGTCCGGATCTCTTTCTCCTCACCTTTCTTCTCGCTGCTCCGATCTCCTCCGGTCGCTCTGCACATATTAGCACAGTGATGACTACATCGTGCCAGTCACAGCTGACTGCAAGAATGCAGTGCAGGCGGCATGAAGGACTCTGGAGAAGAATGCTGCTGGCAAAGGCGGCTGGACTATAGGAGCGGAATCCGCGGGTGGCTTACCACTGGTACACATTACCTCGTACACACTCGGCTCCGCTCCGTACACCTCGTACACACCGGCTCCGCTCCGTACACCTCGTACACACGCGGCTCCGCTCCGTACACCTCGTACACACGCGGCTCCGCTCCGTACACCTCGTACACACGCGGCTCCGCTCCGTACACCTCGTACACACTCGGCTCCGCTCCGTACACCTCGTACACACTCGGCTCCGCTCCGTACACCTCGTACACACTCGGCTCCGCTCCGTACACCTCGTACACACACGGCTGCTCCGTACACCTCGTACACACTCGGCTCTGCTCCGTACACCTCGTACACACTCGGCTCCGTTCCGTACACCTAGTACACACTCACCTCTGCTACATTCACACTGTAAATCCCGCCTGACCCCACACAAACTTCACCTAATCCAGCATCATGATGGCCAGCACAGCACAGTCCTGCATACACTGAGGAGCTGATCATGTGACCCCTGACTCCTCCCCTCCATTGACATCATCACAGGTCCTGTCAGCACAGAGTGTGCGGCTCTGTCGGCTCCCATGGAGGGAGACCTCCGGAGCTGCAAGAGGCTGCAAATTACCTCCCTGCAAATGACCCCCCAGCTGTCCCCTGGATATGGCCCTGGCTGTGGGGGCAGTGCTCAGGGGCCCCTGAGACTAGGGTCACACTTGCGCTGTGACCCTAGCCTGACACAAGTATTTTCGGCTGCAGCGCAGAGCGTTTAATGCTGTGCGCTGGAGCCCATAGAAACCCGATGTTTACCTTGCCAACCACTGGTTGGCAATGTAAACAGTGGGTTTCTATGGGCTCCGTTGCTGGCAGCGCAAAGCATTAAACGCTCTGCGCCACAGCAGACAATACTTGCGTCAGGCTAGGGTCACAGCGCAAGTGTTGAAAACAGAGGAACATAGGGGCAAAGTCATACAAATTAGACAATAGCATGCAGTAAATCAAACCATAACCTGCAGTAGATCAGCTGAGTGGGCAGAGGAGGAGGGTCACCTAATGCATTTCGTCATCTAAGATGACTTCATCAGGGGAGCGCTCTGTTTTAATTGATTTTAATGGCACTCTCATTGTTTGTTTGTGTTTTTTTGTAATAAAGATTTACTTTTGTACTATAATTGGTGATCACCTAATTTATACTGGCCAGCTTTTCTCTTTTCATTGACATTTAATTCTTTGACCAGCGTGGCAGATCCTAACTTTATTAAGTGGTGCCTTCGGTATAGTTTCTTAGGGCCCCAACACTTGCCCATGTGCGCCAGGTGCTGACGCCGGGCCTGCATACAGGGGTTACACAAAATAATGGAAACACCTGGAAAAATCCACAAAAGTTTAGTTTAATATGGTGTAGGTCCACCTTTCCAGCCTCAATTCTCCGAGGTATGGATTCATACAAGGTAATATCATTGGCCCGGAGAATCTCCACGAAATAGCACCCAGATCATCACAGACCCTCCGCCATGTTTTACGGTTGGGAGAAGGCCGTCTGGATGGAACGCTTCTTTCCGGTGTCTCCAAACGTGCACTCGGCCGGTGGTGGGAAAATGGGTGTAAACGATGATTGGTCTGAGGATATCACATGTTTCCACTGCTCGAGGGAGCAATTCTGGAGGTCCAATTCTGGAGACGTCGTCAATGTATCTTAACCACAGCAAAGCATATGTCTCAAAAAGCGTATCGTTGTATATATGGTCCGATTCGAATTTTGCCATATATATATTTGCGTACGGGGGCGCAACGTTCGCTCCCATTGCGGTTCCTCGTTTTTGCAAATAGAACTGTTCCTCAAAAAGAAAATAGTTATTGGTGAGAACCAGTTCTTACGTTTCCAAACAAAAGTTGATTTTAGATTGACTGGATGGTGTGAATGTATTAAACCATTCAACAGCCTGTAGTCCATGATTGTGGTCGATGCTAGTATAAAGGCTGTTAACGTCCAGTGTAGCCAATATACTATTATCTGGTATTGGTGAAACGTTAGAACTGGTTCTCACCAATAACTATTTTCTTTTTGAGGACCAGTTCTATTTGCAAAAACGAGGAACCGCAATGGGAGCGAACGTTGCGCCCCCGTACGCAAATATATATATGGCAAAATTCGAATCGGACCATATATACAACGATACGCTTTTTGAGACATATGCTTTGCTGTGGTCAAGATACATTGACGACGTCTTTTGCGTCTGGACGGGCACTATAGAATCCTTTAATGCCTTTGTTAATGAGATCAACACTAAGGTACCGAACCTTACTTCTACTTCACACTCCGACCCGGAAAAAATTAACTTCCTTGATACCATCATAATTAAAGAACCCAACGGTTCCCTTACCAGCGACTTGTACATTAAACCCACAGACCGTAACAGCCTATTACATTGGATGAGCTGTCACCCAAAGCATGTAAAATAATCACTCCCCAATTCACAACACCATAGGGTAGATCGCATCGTAAGCGACTCCGGGACCAAAACACTGAGACATCAACAAATGACAGATACATTTATAGATAGGGGTTACCCTGATGAGTACTCCATACATCGGGAAACAAAGGCACTAAGATTGAGGGATTCTGTGACCAAAAGAATAAAATTCAGAAACACGGACCATCCTTTTTCTCCACTAATTAAAAATGCGATTTTCCAACATTGGCCACTTCTTAAAAGCGCAATACCCCACCATCGAAGAATTTAAAAATCCACCTTTAATCTGTCACAAAAAGGCCCCGAACCTTAGACAACTCCTTGTACGAGCCGACGTGGGGTCGACAACACCTCAACTACAGCAATCAACTCTTAGCACAGTGCGAAAGGGGCACTTTTCCCTGTTTAAACTGCGCTCAATGTACCAACGTCACTAAAGGGGACTCATTCACACATCCGCGGACAGGTAATTCATCATACGTAGTGTACCTGATAACGTGCCCGTGCGGTCTCGGATATGTTGGGGAAACCACGCAGCATGTCCGAGACCGCATCAGCAAACACAAGTCCACCATCCGGTGTCACAACACTTTATTACCAATCCCAGCACATTTTTGGGAGAAAAAGCACAACATCAGCCAACTTACACTCCAGGTTATTGACCACGTGCCAATACACAGACGAGGGGGTGACCGTATCCAAAAACTAAAAGAAAAAGAGGCGTTCTGGATACACCAACTTAACACCCTCTCACCCTATGGACTTAACCGAGAGGTTGAGTTAATATACTAAAATTCCTTTTCTGAGAAATGATGCTGGATCCATTATGTGACGTCTCTATCACATTTCTGTGATGATGGTTTATTTCTGGAGATAGTTGATCTTGTATAGATAAATATACATTTATAGGATAAAAGATTATCAGGTACTATGTATACAGAACAATCTAATCATATGTGATCTAATCAAGGTTTCTATTCTAGAGATAAAAAGCATGTATGGATGAAAATGCCACTTCTGGGCACCACCACTGTCTTCACCAGGTCCACTGCAAGATTTTACCACTATACTATCATAACACCACCTCTATTGTATGGCACAAATCTTGTATCCCAATCTTCAGACACCACAAAGGGCACCACTCTGTATTCTTTACCATTGATAATGTGGTCAGACCCCATGTTTCCTAACCTATTCCCACCTAAAACGCCCCACATTCAGTTAACAGACGCTTTCTGCGTCTGTCTCCCACATTCTCCTGAGTGCGCATGCGCAAACGAATGTGTCGCCCTTATGGAATATATTCCAACCAACAAGATGGTGCCTGCGCGGACATGACGCACATCCGGCCGGATGATGCGTTTCTGCCTCCCTGCACATCCAGCCCCTCCCATGGAGTATAAAGAGCAGCAGAACGCCGCTATACACCGCTCCTGCCTCCCACCTACCCCCTGGACCTTACTCTCGGACATAAGGTATCTATATGCCTAATTGGCAGCCCCTAACCTTTTACTTTTTTGTTCATTTGGCTAATCACTTTGCTCCTCTCCCAATAGAGGCAGAAGTTACATACCAAGCAATTCTTATAGGTATGTACCCTGCTGCTCTACACTGAATGCAATACAATAATAATACTCATTCTAATGGATCTCCTATCCTTACAGCCCTTTAGGGTTTATTCTTTGTTCATCAATCACAACTAAGCTGCATGGTTAAAAGAGAATCTCCCTCACGGAGGTATATACCGTATATACTCGTGTATAAGCCGACCCGTGTATAAGCCGACCCCCCTACTTTTGCCCCCAAAACCTGGGAAAACCTATTGACTCGTGTATAAGCCGAGGGTGGACCCCAGCACAGGTATACAGCCCCCAGCAGTGTGGTATACAGGCCCTCCCAGTGGTAGTATACAGCAGCAACCCCAGTGGTATGCAGGCCCCAGCAGTATATACAGCAGCCCCAGTGGTATACAGCAGCCCTTAGGTAGTACACAGCAGCCCCAGGGGTATACACAGCAGCCCCAGGGGTAGTACACAGCAGCCCCAGGGGTAGTACACAGCAGCCCCAGGGGTAGTACACAGCAGCCCCAGGGGTAGTACACAGCAGCCCCAGGGTAGTACACAGCAGCCCCAGGGGTAGTACACAGCAGCCCCAGGGGTAGTACACAGCAGCCCCAGGGGTAGTACACAGCAGCCCCAGGGGTAGTACACAGCAGCCCCAGGGGTAGTACACAGCAGCCCCAGGGGTAGTACACAGCAGCCCCAGGGGTAGTACACAGCAGCCCCAGGGGTAGTACACAGCAGCCCCAGGGGTAATACACAGCAGCCCCAGGGGTAATACACAGCAGCCCCAGGGGTAGTACACAGCAGCCCCAGGGGTAGTACACAGCAGCCCCAGGGTAGTACACAGCAGCCCCAGGGGTAGTACACAGCAGCCCCAGGGGTAGTACGCAGCAGCCCAGGTCCCCCTCACTGTTTGGCGCCCCCACCGCTGCGCTCATACATTACCGGTCTAGCAGCTGTCATCCTCCGGTGGCAGATCGCGGCTCCTGGCTCCGGCTTCCATCTTCTTCTGTGTCTTCCTGCATTGTGACCGGGGCGCATCGCGATGACGTCATCGCGACGCTGGCCGGTCATGTGACATGCAGGAAGACACAGAAGAAGATGGAAGCCGGAGCCGGGAGCCGCGATCTGCCACCGGAGGATGACAGCTGCTAGACCGGTAATGTATGAGCGCAGCGGTGGGGGCGCCAAACAGTGAGGGGGACCTGGGGCTGCTGCGTACTACCCCTGGGGCTGCTGTGTACTACCCCATGAGATTTCTTTTTTTTTATTATTACCGTATATACTCGCGTATAAGCCGAGGGGAGACTTTTCAGCCCAATTTTTGGGCTGAAAAACTCGGCTTATACGCGAGTATATACGGTATATATACATATAAGTCAGTATAAACATACTTGGTATAGAATACCCAGGTTATCTATACCATTTCCGATAGCAGCATAATAGAGATATATAGGAATATATACAACCTCTGTTCTCTCCCTTATAGAACTTTAACATTACAGCTACAAGTAATACTCAAGTGTTATCCAATAACAGACCACTAGAAGGTATTGATAGACCCCTGAACACCTACCACTTTCACTGATTAGTACACCCCCCTATAGTCGCCCCCCCCCCACAGATTTCTCCACTTTGACTATAGATCATACACAAATCACTCAATTATCCATACCAGCGACACAACACTTCTTGTAGCAGTTTCTAATGTGTGTAGAACCACAAAGATCTCCCCAACACCGTTCACCCACAGATCCTCCATTATAGACACATCCACATATCACATGGCACGATGAGCACATGGATCACAGCACAGGAACATTCTCCATTATTGTTTTCACTAGACTAATCCTGACGAAGACCCGATGTTGGGTCAAAACGTTGATTATCTGTCTTCAATGCACATGAATAAAAATCACTTCATGCAAAGAATCTACTTCTCAAGCCTATTGTTAAGGGTGTTCCAAGGATAGACTTTTATTATTAATGGTTACACAGTATCCCCCACCAATCATCGCTGATGGGGCACGGACAACATCACGCTGTGTCACGCCCCTGGGAAATCACTAGGCGATGCAGATTCCATCCCTATCGCCCGTTTACACGCCACTACCAGGGAAATTCACCCTTTGGGTTGCCTCTGATTTTAGAACACAGAAACCGTAACCGGGAGCAACTGCGAACAACCCGATCACTTTCCCAAATTACGCGCCGCTACTTTGTAGCAATTTCAAGGCAACCGTGACAAAAATCCTGATTACCGGGCAGTGGCTACACCCCAGTGGCGGCGTCTAAAGTATCTTAAGGTACCTTCACACGGGGCAACTTTTCTAGGAATGTCACAGGCAATTTGCTGGTTGCAGTGAAATCATGGACACATTGTTACATTTGTACACAGCAACAAAATAGAACAATGTGTCCATGATTTCACTGCAACCAGCAAATTACCAGTGACATTCCTAGAAAAGTTGCCGCGTGTAAAGGTACCTTAAGATCACCTCCAGATTCCAGATAATCCCCAGATCACTTCCAGATCCCAGATCTCCCCACATTAACCTCCAGATCATCTCCAGATCCTAGATCACCCTCAGATCATGCCAGATCACCCCCAGATCTAAAGGCCACGTTACACACACATATCTGTGACCAACTTCTGAACAGATCTCTGGTTGCAGTGAAATCATGGACACATTGTTCTATTTTGTGGCTGTGTACAAATGTGCATAACCATGTGTCCATGATTTCACTGCAACCAGAGATCTGCTCAGAAGTTGGTCACAGAGGTTGGTGTGTGTAAAGTGGCCTTAAGATCACCCTCAGATCACCTCTAGATCCCAGATCACCCCCAGGTGCCAGATCACGCTCAAATCATCTCCAGATCTCCCAAATCACCTCCAGATCCAGATAATCTCCAGATCACAGGATCACCCACAGATCACCTCCAGATCCCAGATTACCTCCAGATCAGCCCCTGATCATCCTCAGATCCCAGATAACCTCCAGATCTCAGAGGCATCTGTCCACAGTACAGCCAGGACATGGCGGCCTCCGAGGACTCAGGGGTTTCATCCTTCTTCTAGGAGTCGGGGGATCCATTTGGTTTCGGTTGCCGATCTGTGATATTCTGAGCAGTAGAGAAATGCTGTGACCGTCTACAGCCGAACACCACAGCGCTGTCTGTCATCCTTCATACATCCGAGACAGCAGGACGGGCAGATTCCGGGGTGTGCCGGGACCTGTGGTTCTCCTCTGCAGGACGGGCAGATTCCGGGGTGTGCCGGGACCTGTGGCTCTCCTCTGCTGGACGGGCAGATTCCGGGGTGTGCTGGGACCTGTGGTTCTCCTCTGCAGGACGGGCAGATTCCGGGGTGTTCCGGGACCTGTGGTTCTCCTCTGCAGGACGGGCAGATTCCGGGGTGTTCCGGGACCGTGGTTCTCCTCTGCAGGACGGGCAGATTCCGGGGTGTGCCGGGACCTGTGGTTCTCCTCTGCTGGACGGGCAGATTCCGGGGTGTGCCGGGACCTGTGGCTCTCCTCTGCTGGACGGGCAGATTCCGGGGTGTGCCGGGACCTGTGGCTCTCCTCTGCTGGACGGGCAGATTCCGGGGTGTGCTGGGACCTGTGGTTCTCCTCTGCAGGACGGGCAGATTCCGGGGTGTTCCGGGACCTGTGGTTCTCCTCCGCAGGACGGGCAGATTCCGGGGTGTGCCGGGACCTGTGGTTCTCCTCCGCAGGACGGGCAGATTCCGGGGTGTGCCGGGACCTGTGGTTCTCCTCCGCAGGACGGGCAGATTCCGGGGTGTTCCGGGACCTGTGGTTCTCCTCCGCAGGACGGGCAGATTCCGGGGTGTGCCGGGACCTGTGGTTCTCCTCCGCAGGACGGGCAGATTCCGGGGTGTGCCGGGACCTGTGGTTCTCCTCCGCAGGACGGGCAGATTCCGGGGTGTGCCGGGACCTGTGGTTCTCCTCCCCATAGAGCAGCTGACCACAGTTTCCTTTACTATTTTATTACTTTAAATATAAACAGAAAATAAAAGAAAACCCCCATCATCATCTCCCCGAGGAACGAGCCAAGAACCATTTACACTTATGTAAAAATAAAAAAAAAAAAGATTTGATGGTGACATTGCTGCGGTGTCAGTGCAGAGGGCGCACACACTCTCCGCCTATGTACACAGGCCCCCGTTGTCAGTCCAGCAGGGGGCCTCACTCCTTCCTGCGCTTCTTGCCCTCGTGCTCGTGCTCCTTGCTGCGGCCGCTGTCCGACGGACGTTTCGAGCCTCCGTGCTGTTTGGCTTCTTCCAAGAACTTATCCAAACCGAAAGGATCTTCCTCGAACTGCACCGGCCCCTCCCTGCGCTGCTTCCGGTCCGAGCCCGAGAAGTCCTTATCTGGGACAAACCTGGGGAGACGCAGGCAAGAAGGGGTCAACAGCAATGCAATGGGGAGACGTGACCTCATCTGGTAGAGCGCACAGTGGGGATGTGGCCCTATGACCTCTGTGGATTGGAGGGTGCGGCCCAGCTGTATGGGGGGGGGGGGGGGGGGGGTGTTGATCACTGGCAGATCCTCACCTGTTAGTCTTCATCAGGGTGTCGATGTCTGTGCTGTACATGTCGGAGTCGGTGTTCTTGGGCCGGTAGATGGTCTGTGCCACCTCCTTGCTGCTCCTCCAGGGCTGGGAGTAAACATTGTAGGTCTCGTCCTCTCCGCCCGCGAAGCCGCTGTCCAGACCCTGCAGACACAATCACACAATGAGAGATCCCCGTTTCCCTGCCCCAGATCCAAAGCTCGCCCGGAGACCCGGTGGCAGCGGTTATGTTTGTCTCGTACCCGGCTCTGGTTGAAGAGCCGCTGGTCATACTGGATCTCCGCGGACGGCCGCTGGCTCGGGATTCCTAAGGCGATCTGCTCACTGATGTCTCTCTCCTCATTTCTCTGAAGCTTGGACCTGGTGGATAGAGGAGACCGTGAACATTGCAGGAGGTGAAGCCCCAGAGCCCCGACACTCACCCCAAGCCAGGGCCCCGGCACTCACCGCTTATCTGGAGCCGCTCTGGACAGGTTGCGCTCATGCTGCCGCTCTTTCCGCCTGTTGTCTCGGATCTCATCGCGCTCTCTGGCGTCGCCGTCCTCTGTGGGATGTATGGTCATATAGTGAGAGCTGCAGAGGATCGGCCACCCCTCTCCCCCACACTCACCCCCACTGGCCACCTCTCCCCACACTACCCCGCTGGCCGGCCCTCTCCCATCCCTGTCCCCTACCGCGCACTCACCCCACTGGCCGCCTCTCCCTTCCCGCAGTCACCTTTCTCAGCATGAGACTTGATCCCGGCTCTCCGCTCCCTGGCGATCTGCGCCAGCTCCCGCAGCTTTTCCTCCTTCTTCTCCTTTTCCTTCTGTGCCATCTTCCTCTCCACCTGGGCTCTCATCTCCACCGCTTCTCTGGCCTAAGAACCCATAAAGATGGCTCCTCAGTGTCTGGTGAAAGGAGGGGGAGTGTAGACCAGGGGCCACACGTGGAACTCACCTTCCGATCCGCTATATACAGTGCTTCAGCCAACTTTGCAAAGTTCTCGTTAATGTGGACGGTCTGCAGCCCTCGGCCATCAGCGGCGAGACGCTTGTCCAGGGGAATGGTATAACCCTGTGGAGAGCAGCACAATGGTGGCGGCACTGATACTCAGCAGAGCCACCGGTCGCGCGGCTGGACCCCACCTTACCTTAGCGTTCTTCCAGTTGGAGATACACGGTGGGATCTTCCATTCCTGCTGCTCCTTCACAGTCATCTGCAGAGAATGGACACAACGGTCACACGAGGGTCTGATCCACAAAACCCCCACACCTGAGCGATGTTACCGGAATCCAGGCGGCACCTACCTTCCTGCTGGGAGAATGCATCACAGGCGCCGGCGGGGACGGGGGCCCACGAGGGATCTTCTTGTTAATCCTGAGACAAGATGGCAGAGTTAGGGATTTACCCATTCTCTGCCCGTACCCTCTCTCCCCTCCTCTCTGTGTCCAGACACCACTCACTTGAAGCGCGGCGGCTCCATGGGGTCTTTCTGCATCTCCACCATCCGGATGACCCTCTGTTTAGCTCCAGAGTTGAATGCGACCCCCTGCTGGGACGGCGTGTACCTGAGGGAGCAATGTGTCATTATCAGAGGTGTGATACCTCCACCCTCCTGGCCGCCATTAACGCTGCAGGGGTCCCTCACCGGATGTACTGGGCAGGTGCCAGCTTGTCTGCTGCCCGTACTGGCATGGCGGCTGCTATCTTCTGGGACACGGCTTTATCCAGGGCCTGACGGGTCTTCTCTGTCAGCTGGAAGAGTAGGCACAATCCTGTCAATAAAGTGACACTCCAGAGCTTGGTTGTTTTCAGTGCTAGAGTGGCGCTTTAAATACAACTCCCCCGCCACTATCTCTCCTCGTCACACCAGTCCCGTGGTGCCATGTGCCAGTAACTTCTGACTGGAAGTCAAACGGTACATCACAAGATCTCAATGCGGGAGGGCGAGGCCCCATAGACTTGTAATGAGTCGTGACTGCCTCTCGTTCCATGATACATTGCAGGAAGATAGGGGAAAACAGAGGTGTATAATGGTCCGCGATGCCGAAATCCACTTGCTCCAGAGAACACACGGGTCAGTGATGTTCAAGCAAAGTTCCTTTATTGAATCCTACGCGTTTCGGTGCCTTCCTGGCACCTTCCTCCGGGATCCATTATACACCTCTGTTTTCCCCTATCTTCCTGAGATTCCATGTGCGAGTGGTTGGAGGAGGTTCAGCGGCAGCCGGCAGGATTTTGATACTACATGTCTGCAAACCAGTTGTGGGTCTCACAACTGACATAGGTGAGTGGTTTACCTATATACCACTGTGTCATAGTGTCTGAGTGATAGGGCACTATTGCGCCTCTTGTTCCCCTTCCCTTTTTTATGATACATTGCAGTCGCCAGCAGTCACAGATCACAAGAAATTGATGGGAGCAGCGGGGATAGAAGTGGACAGAAGGGGAGTATAAGTCCAGGGAAGGGGATGTAGATTTAAAACGCCACTATAGAGCTGCAATTTAATATATAAAGCAGAGTGTATGTATATGTATGTATCATAGCCCCACTCACTTCATAGCTCCACCCCAATGGTAACCTTTACATAGCCACACCCACTTCATAGCTCTGCCTCTCCATAGCCCCACCCAGTTAATAGTGCCACCCCTCCACATTTATCAGGTGACCTATAAATTACCATATATGGAAGAGGAGAAAACAGTGATGTCACAATAGAATGTAGCCTATAATGAGAAAGAGAGAAAGAGAGAAAGAAAGAGAGAGCTCTACAGCTAGTGGAATGCAGAGAGGGCAACACCAAGCTCTACACAGCTAGTATGTTTATATATGGCAATACCGAGCTCTACAGCTAGTTGAATATATATTCAGAGCTATGGCAGGCTCTACAGCTAGTGTATGTATGTGTATATCGGAGGATCCATTCAGTTGTTTCATTTTGTAGAAAACAAGCCGATCAGACACATGGCACAAAGCTAAAGTCATTTCACATGGTGACTCTCTGCTCTGAAGAAACACTGAAAAAAAATCAAGATAAAAAAATATGCTAGCAAGTAACGGTTACTTTTGTAGACCAAACAGAGGGAAATAATTATGGAATCACCCTGTAAATTTTCATTCCCCAAACTAACACCTGCATCAAATAAGATCTGCTCGTTATTCTGCATCTAAATAGGAGTGATCACACCTTGGAGAGCTGCTGCACCAAGTGGACTGACATGAATCATGGCTCCAACACCAGAGATGTCAGTTGAAACAAAGGAGAGGATTATCAAACCCTTAAAGAGGGTAAATAATCACGCAATGTTACCAAAGATGTTGTTTGTTCACAGTCAGCTGTGTCTAAAATCTGGACCAAATACAAACAACATGGGAAGGTTGTTAAAGTGAATCATACTGATAGACCAAGGGAGACATCAAAGCATCAAGACCAGAAACTTAAAGCAATGTGTCTCCAAAACAAAAAATGCACAACAACAAATGAGGAACGAATGGGAGGAAACTGGAGTCAATGTCTGTGACCGAACTGTAAGAAACCGTCTAAAGGAAATGGGATTTACATACTGAAAAGCTAAACATAAGCCGTCATTAACACCTAAACAGGAAAAAACAAGGCTACAATGGGCTAAGGAAAAGCAATCATGGACTGTGGATGACTGGATGAAAGTCATATTCAGTGATGAATCGCGAATCTGTATTAGGCAAGGTGATGATGCTGGAACTTTTGTTTGGTGCCGTCCCAATGAGATTTATAAAGATGACTGCCTGAAGAGAATATGCAAATTTCTACAGTCATTGATGACATGGGGCTGCATGTCAGGTAAAGGCACTGGGGAGATGACTGTCATTACATCTTCAATAAATGCCCAAGTTTACATTGATATTGTGGACACTTTTCTTATCCCATCAATTGAAAGGATGTTTGGGGATGATGAAATAAATTTATCAAGATGAAATGCATCCTGCCATAAGCAAAAACTGTGAAAACATTCCTTGAAAGAAGACACATAAGGTCAATGTCATGGTCTGCAAATAGCCGGATCTCAATCCAATAGAAAATCTTTGGTGGAAGTTGAAGAAAATGAGTCCATGACAAGACTCCAACCTGCAAAGCTGATCTGGCAACAGCAATCAGAGAAAGTTGGAGCCAGATTGATGATGATATGTTTGTCACTCATTAAGTCCATGCCTCACAGCTGCAGGCTGTTATAAAAACCAGAAGTGGCAACACAAACTAGTGATGTATGGAGTGTTGTTTTGTTTGTTTGTCATGATTACATATTTTTTCCGCAGCAATTGAGTGATTCCATATTTCTCCCCCTGTTTGGTCTGAAAAAGTAACCGTTACTGGCTACACACATTAGCTTGTCATGGGTTAATGCTCATAATTTGGCCAATTATTGGTCGTTTGTATGTTTCTCAAGTTTGCTAAGTTTCTTGCCAGACTATTCGGGGGCCTTTATTGTCAGAGTCATGTACTGCTAATTTAATGTAAATTATCTCACATCCTTTCCTGTCATCACTCAGAGGAGAATTATGCAGTATTGAAATGCCAACCAATAAGAGCACAGCCTTATTCCACTAATCCTGTAAGACCACAATACCCTGAGATGAGTGCTGGGGCTATATAAAAGGACTTTATAAAGGGTCAGGATCCACTTATATCTCACATCAGTTTTAAGTCGTATGATGGTCACTAAGGGGTTAATGGCTGTAGGCGCTTGAGAAGCGGCACGCCAAACCGCCCCCCCATCCCTCGCACCTCGCGAACAGCCTCCTCGTCCGGTCTCTGCAGCTCAGGGTCCTCATCATCCATCACCTCCTTAGGGATGAGGTCAGTGTATTTACTGAATATGACCTGCAAAAAAGAAAGAGACAACGTACAATGGCGGAAGATGGGAGTAGTGATACAATGTGTGATCATTTTGATTGTGAGCTCCTGGGGTCGGCGCTCTCACCTTGTCCTTGGACTGGCCCTGCCGGGCAATGGCGTCATACTTGATCTTGCCTTCGGCGTCCACCTGGACGGCCAGAGCGTTGGACATGCGCTTCTTCCTGCCCATCTCCAGCGGGTACTGCGCCACATGGATCTCTGGGAAGGCGCCGCCATCTGCAAAATCCTGCACAGCATCATCAAGATGGTGAGACACGGCAGATGAGACCCCCGGCGGCCGCCATGATGGATCCCTGCCGCCACTCACCTCCAGGGTCCGGGGGATCCAGCCTCTCCGGTGGCCATAGGGAGGGGGCTCTCGGCGAGACGTCACCAGCGCAGTCTGACGAGACCTCTGAGCTCGGAGCTTCTCCTCTGCCTCCAGCTGATCCTGGGAAAGCTGTGTGGGGGCCGGCAGATAACTGCGAGAAACAGTGAGATGCCATCACAGGGTGTCAGGGGGCTACCACCCAACCTACCCGGATCACAGGAGACCCCCCCCAACCTGCCAAAGTGAAGACACCCCCCCCCCCCAACCTGCCAGAGTGACAGCAGGAGGAGGAGAAACCCCCAACCTGCCCGAATGAAGACCCCCCCCCCAACCTGCCCGAGTGACCGGAGGAGGAGACCCCCCCAACCTGCCCGAGTGACCGGAGGAGGAGACCCCCCCAACCTGCCCGAGTGACGGAGGAGGAGACCCCCCCAAACCTGCCCGAGTGACGGAGGAGGAGGAGACCCCCCCCAACCTGCCCGAGTGACGGAGGAGGAGGAGACCCCCCCAAACCTGCCCGAGTGACGGGAGGAGGAGGAGACCCCCCAAACCTGCCCGAGTGACGGGAGGAGGAGGAGACCCCCCCAACCTGCCCGAGTGACGGGAGGAGGAGACCCCCCCCAACCTGCCCGAGTGACGGGAGGAGGAGGAGCCCCCCAACCTGCCCGAGTGACAGGAGGAGGAGACCCCCCCAACCTGCCCGAGTGACAGGAGGAGGAGACCCCCCAACCTGCCCGAGTGACGGAGGAGGAGACCCCCCCAACCTGCCCGAGTGACAGGAGGAGGAGACCCCCCCAACCTGCCCGAGTGACCGGAGGAGGAGACCCCCCCAACCTGCCCGAGTGACAGGAGGAGGAGACCCCCCAACCTGCCCGAGTGACAGGAGGAGGAGACCCCCCCAACCTGCCCGAGTGACCGGAGGAGGAGACCCCCCCAACCTGCCCGAGTGACCGGAGGAGGAGACCCCCCAACCTGCCCGAGTGACCGGAGGAGGAGACCCCCCCAACCTGCCCGAGTGACCGGAGGAGGAGGAGACCCCCCAACCTGCCCGAGTGACCGGAGGAGGAGGAGACCCCCCAACCTGCCCGAGTGACCGGAGGAGGAGAAACCCCCCAACCTGCCCGAGTGACCGGAGGAGGAGGAGACCCCCCCAACCTGCCCGAGTGACAGGAGGAGGAGGAGACCCCCCAACCTGCCCGAGTGACAGGAGGAGACCCCCCCAACCTGCCCGAGTGACAGGAGGAGACCCCCCCAACCTGCCCGAGTGACCGGAGGAGGAGGAGACCCCCCAACCTGCCCGAGTGACCGGAGGAGGAGAAACCCCCCAACCTGCCCGAGTGACCGGAGGAGGAGGAGACCCCCCAACCTGCCCGAGTGACCAGAGGAGGAGGAGACCCCCCCAACCTGCCCGAGTGACAGGAGGAGACCCCCCCAACCTGCCCGAGTGACCGGAGGAGGAGGAGACCCCCCAACCTGCCCGAGTGACCGGAGGAGGAGAAACCCCCCAACCTGCCCGAGTGACCGGAGGAGGAGGAGACCCCCCCAACCTGCCCGAGTGACCAGAGGAGGAGGAGACCCCCCCAACCTGCCCGAGTGACAGGAGGAGACCCCCCCAACCTGCCCGAGTGACAGGAGGAGGAGACCCCCCCAACCTGCCCGAGTGACCGGAGGAGGAGACCCCTCAACCCGTCGAACAGCGGTTGCCATGGATACGATCCTCCTTCGGTATCCGGGGACTCCTCACCTGGACAGCGCCATCGTTGAGCTCTGAATTCACAACCGGAAACCGATTTCTATTAGACCGGAAATGACGACAGGTCACCTGACCACCTGTGCGCGCGCCGCCGTCATGATGTCGTAGTTCATCAGGCCCCGCCCTCCAGGTCACACTCAGAGGCTGTCACCAGCTGACTCCCCCCTCCTGGTGTGGACGGATGGTTTCTCCCCGAGTCACATTCTCTCTGCTTCAAGCGCAATTAGGCGGGATCTGAACTACAAGTCCCGGCGACCACTGCGCAGTCTGGACTGTACCAAGTTCGTTCATAGGGGGAGTTTCAGGCGGCGACACAGTGGTGTCACGTGACCTTAGAGTGGAGGTAACCACGTGCCCCTGCTGTGTGTGGAGGAGTGGACCCTCTTTATAGTGGGACCCTGACCCTGTGGTGTGTGGTCCTGCCCCTGTGGTGTGTGGTCCTGCTGTATAGTGGGACCCTGCCCCTGCGGTGTGTGGCCCTGCCCCTGCTGTATAGTGGGGTCCTGCCCTGTGGTGTGTGTGTAGCCCTGCCCCTGTGGTGTGTGGTCCTGCTGTATAGTGGTGTCCTGACCCTGTGGTGTGTGGTCCTGCTGTATAGTGGTGTGTGGTCCTGCTGTATAGTGTAGCCCTGCCCCTGTGGTGTGTGTAGCCCTGCCCCTGTGGTGTGTGGTCCTGCTGTATAGTGTGGTCCTGCCCCTGTGGTGTGTGGTCCTGCTGTATAGTGTGGTCCTGCCCCTGTGGTGTGTGGTCCTGCTGTATAGTGTGGTCCTGCCCCTGTGGTGTGTGGTCCTGCTGTATAGTGGTGTCCTGCCCTGCGGTGTGTGGCCCTGCCCCTGTGGTGTGAAACCCTGCCCCTGTGGTGTGTAGTCCTGCTGTATAGTGGGGTTCTGACCCTGTGGTGTGTGGTCCTGCTGTATAGTGGGGTCCTGCCCCTGCGGTGTGTGGTCCTGCCCCTGCGGTGTGTGGTCCTGCTGTATAGTGGGGTCCTGCCCCTGCGGTGTGTGGTCCTGCCCCTGAGGTGTGTGGTCCTGCCCCTGCGGTGTGTGGTCCTGCTGTATAGTGGGGTTCTGACCCTGTGGTGTGTGGTCCTGCTGTATAGTGTGGTCCTGCCCCTGTGGTGTGTGGTCCTGCTGTATAGTGGGGTTCTGACCCTGTGGTGTGTGGTCCTGCTGTATAGTGTGGTCCTGCCCCTGTGGTGTGTGGTCCTGCCCCTGTGGTGTGTGGTCCTGCCCCTGTGATGTGTGGT
Source organism: Allobates femoralis (assembly GCA_033576535.1). Taxonomy (NCBI): domain Eukaryota; kingdom Metazoa; phylum Chordata; class Amphibia; order Anura; family Aromobatidae; genus Allobates; species Allobates femoralis. The sequence goes on from JARQOC010000012.1 coordinate 1,852,359, forward strand.
CCTGCTGTATAGTGGTGTCCTGCCTCTGTGGTGTGTGGTCCTGCCCTGTGGTGTGTTGTCCTGCTGTATAGTGTAGCCCTGCCCCTGTGGTGTGTGGTCCTGCTGTATAGTGGGGTCCTGCCCCTGTGGTGTGTGGTCCTGCTGTATAGTGGGTTCCTGCCCCTGCGGTGTGTGGTCCTGCCCCTGCGGTGTGTGGTCCTGCTGTATAGTGGGGTTCTGACCCTGTGGAGTGTGGTCGTGCTGTATAGTGTGGTCCTGCCCCTGTGGTGTGTGGTCCTGCCCCTGCAGTGTGTGGTCCTGCCCCTGTGATGTGTGGTCCTGCTGTATAGTGGTGTCCTGCCTCTGTGGTGTGTGGTCCTGCTGTATAGTGTAGCCCTGCCCCTGTGGTGTGTGGCCCTGCCCCTGCGGTGTGTGGCCCTGCCCCTGTGGTGTGTGGTCCTGCCCCTGCAGTGTGTGGTCCTGCCCCTGTGGTGTGTGGCCCTGCCCCTGCGGTGTGTGGCCCTGCCCCTGTGGTGTGTGGTCCTGCCCTGCAGTGTGTGGTCCTGCCCCTGCGGTGTGTGGTCCTGCCCCTGCGGTGTGTGGCCCTGCCCCTGGGGTGTGTGGTCCTGCTGTATAGTGGTGTCCTGCCTCTGTGGTGTGTGGTCCTGCCTCTGTGGTGTGTGGTCCTGCTGTATACTGTGGTCCTGCCCCTGCGGTGTGTGGCCCTGCCCCTGCGGTGTGTGGCCCTGCCCTGGGGTGTGTGGTCCTGCTGTATAGTGGTGTCCTGCCTCTGTGGTGTGTGTGGTCCTGCCTCTGTGGTGTGTGGTCCTGCTGTATACTGTGGCCCTGCCCCTGCGGTGTGTGGCCCTGCCCCTGCGGTGTGTGGCCCTGCCCCTGGGGTGTGTGGTCCTGCTGTATAGTGGTGTCCTGCCTCTGTGGTGTGTGGTCCTGCTGTATAGTGTGGCCCTGCCCCTGTGGTGTGTGGTCCTGCCCCTGCGGTGTGTGGTCCTGCCCCTGCGGTGTGTGGTCCTGCCCCTGCGGTGTGTGGTCCTGCTGTATAATGGTGTCCTGCCTCTGTGGTGTGTGGTCCTGCTGTATACTGTGGTCCTGCCCCTGTGGTGTGTGGTCCTGCTGTATAGTGGGGTCCTGCCCCTGTGGTGTGTTGCCTGCCCCTGTGGTGTGTAGCCCTGCCCCTGCGTGTGGGGCCCTGCTGTATACTGTGGTCCTGCCCCTGTGGTGTGTGGTCCTGCTGTATAGTGGTGTCCTGCCCCTGTGGTGTGTGTGGTCCTGCTGTATAGTGGTGTCCTGCCCCTGTGGTGTGTGGCCCTGCCCCTGCGGTGTGTGTAGCCCTGCCCCTGTGGTGTGTGGTCCTGCTGTATAGTGGTGTCCTGCCCCTGTGGTGTGTGGCCCTGCCCCTGCGGTGTGTGTAGTCCTGCCCCTGTGGTGTGTGGTCCTGCTGTATAGTGTGGTCCTGCCCCTGTGGTGTGTAGTCCTGCTGTATAGTGGGGTTCTGACCCTGTGGTGTGTGGTCCTGCTGTATAGTGGGGTCCTGACCCTGTGGTGTGTGGTCCTGCTGTATAGTGGGGTCCTGACACTGTGGTGTGTGGTCCTGACCCTGTGGTGTGTGGTCCTGCTGTATAGTGGGGTTCTGACCCTGGGGTGTGTGGTCCTGCTGTATAGTGGGGTCCTGACCCTGTGGTGTGTGGTCCTGCTGTATAGTGGGGTCCTGCCCCTGTGGTGTGTGGTCCTGCCCCTGTGATGTGTGGTCCTGCTGTATAGTGGGGTCCTGCCCCTGTGGTGTGTGGTCCTGCCCCTGTGGTGTGTGGTCCTGCTGTATAGTGGGGTTCTGACCCTGTGGTGTGTGGTCCTGCTGTATAGTGTGGTCCTGCCCCTGCAGTGTGTGGTCCTGCCCCTGCGGTGTGTGGTCCTGCCCCTGTGGTGTGTGGTCCTGCTGTATAGTGGTGTCCTGCCTCTGTGGTGTGTGATCCTGCTGTATAGTGGTGTCCTGACCCTGCGGTGTGTGGTCCTGCCCCTGTGGGTGGTGTGTTGTCCTGCTGTATAGTGTAGCCCTGCCCCTGCGGTGTGTGGCCCTGCCCCTGCGGTGTGTGGCCCTGCCCCTGCGGTGTGTGGCCCTGCCCCTGCAGTGTGTGGCCCTGCCCTGCAGTGTGTGGTCCTGCCCCTGCGGTGTGTGGTCCTGCCCCTGCGGTGTGTGGTCCTGCCCCTGCGGTGTGTGGTCCTGCTGTATAGTGGTGTCCTGCCTCTGTGGTGTGTGGTCCTGCTATATAGTGGTGTCCTGACCCTGCGGTGTGTGGTCCTGCCTTTGTGGTGTGTTGTCCTGCTGTATAGTGTAGCCCTGCCCCTGCGGTGTGTGGCCCTGCCCCTGCGGTGTGTGGCCCTGCCCCTGCGGTGTGTGGCCCTGCCCCTGCAGTGTGTGGCCCTGCCCCTGCGGTGTGTGTGGTCCTGCCCCTGCGGTGTGTGGTCCTGCTGTATACTGTGGTCCTGCCCCTGCGGTGTGTGGCCCTGCCCCTGCGGTGTGTGGCCCTGCTCCTGGGGTGTGTGGTCCTGCCCCTGCGGTGTGTGGCCCTGCCCCTGCGGTGTGTGGCCCTGCTCCTGGGGTGTGTGGTCCTGCTGTATAGTGGTGTCCTGCCTCTGTGGTGTGTGGTCCTACTGTATAGTGTGGCCCTGCCACTGCGGTGTGTGGCCCTGCCCCTGTGGTGTGTGGCCCTGCCCCTGTGGTGTGTGGCCCTGCCCCTGTGGTGTGTGGTCCTGCCCTGCGGTGTGTGGTCCTGCCCCTGCGGTGTGTGGTCCTGCTGTATAATGGTGTCCTGCCTCTGTGGTGTGTGGTCCTGCTGTATACTGTGGTCCTGCCCCTGTGGTGTGTGGTCCTGCTGTATAGTGGGGTCCTGACCCTGTGGTGTGTGGTCCTGCTGTATAGTGGGGTCCTGCCCCTGTGGTGTGTGGTCCTGCCCCTGTGATGTGTGGTCCTGCTGTATAGTGGGGTCCTGCTGTATAGTGGGGTCCTGCCCCTGTGGTGTGTGGTCCTGCCCCTGTGGTGTGTGGTCCTGCTGTATAGTGGGGTTCTGACCCTGTGGTGTGTGGTCCTGCTGTATAGTGGGGTCCTGCCCCTGTGGTGTGTGGTCCTGCTGTATAGTGGGGCCCTGCCCCTGTGGTGTGTGGTCCTGCTGTATAGTGGTGTGTGGTCCTGCTGTATAGTGGTGTGTGGTCCTGCTGTATAGTGGTGTGTGGTCCTGCTGTATAGTGGGGTTCTTCCGTACAGTGGCTGCCATCGCTTCTCTCTCACCTTGTGTGGCAGGTCGGTGGCTGGGATGGTCCGGGGCTCGGGCAGGCTCGTGCCGCTGCTCACCGCCAGTCTTGCCGCCTCCGGCTGCCTCATCTATGGGGCGCACTGCTGGGATCCCAGTGACTTTGGTGCGGTGCGGATTGGCAGAGCCATACTGACGGTGAGTGCAGCCGTCACTCCAGATCTGGCTGAGCCTCCAGTGGACTCACGGCTCCTTCCTTCATTGCAGACAGCAGCGGTGACCTGTGACTACCTGGTAACGCTCCGCCATGTGCCCCCCGACGCTGAGGAGTATGAAGTCGCCAAGTCCCAGGTACAGCGCCGCCCCTGAACATGGCGTCCCCTGATCATGGCACTCCCTTAACATGACACCCCCTGGAAGTGGCATCCCCTGAACATGTGTCACACCACGGACTAGGGCGCATCTGGATACAGAGTGTGACAGGGATGCACCGACAAAAGGAGCCCAGTCCATTACAAAAAGCAACAGATGGGGAAACACCGGGAGGGGGGGGGGACAAATACAGCGGAGGGCCCTGCTCATGTGGAACAGGGAAGAGGAGACCTCCTGCACTCACCTGTGGCTGTGTCCTGATCTCCCTACCGTCCCTATACAAGTTCTTTCAACCCATCGCCGAGCAGGATACCTAGTCCCTCACTGGCCCTGATGGTAGCCCTAAATAGGGAAATGGCTGGCGGGAGCTCTAGTCCCAACCACTGGAATAATAACAAGAGGGGAGATAGACGGAAGCAACAAACAACTTCACGCCTGCTGCCACTCTTCTAGGCAGTAGACAGCTTGGTGGATGAATATATACCATTGTAGCACATTTTTCTTGCACGTCTCCAACTTGTATACATGGATTTCCTCCCACCAACCCAAAAATATATTTGCATTTGAGGGAGCGCACTGTGCGCCCATCGCGGTTCCGGAGGCCTGATTGTAAAAAACCCGGTCAAACACAAAATAGCTCTTCTCCAGAACCATCCTCAGCAGATCCAGGAGGAAAGAGTCGTGCGGTCTGTGGTTACTTTGTTTTTGTTCAGGAAGTTCCCGACCGCTTCTACCCCTAAATCATGTGAGATTGAGGTGGACAAGGAGTCTACGTCCATTGATACCGGTAGAGTAACCTGAGGAATCGGGAGAGGTTCCAGCTGTTGTAACAGAAAGGTTGAGTCACGTACAAAGGACTTGAGTTCCATGGCTCCATGGCGATTGGTTGTAAGTAATGATCCAAAAAAATACATGGCCGCTCCAAGAAAAGTCCCCCTGTGCCCGATATGATTGGCCACCTGGGGGCGCCTGCACATTCTGGTGCACTTATGGTAGCATATAGTACGTAGGAATTCTGGAGTGTTGAGTGGTCAAGAACTCTCTCTCCTTGTTGATGATTGCCGGGCGGAAGGCTTCCAATAAGAGTTGATCGAGATTCCTCTAGAAGACCGGGGTCGGGTCAGAGGGTGGAGTAACATCATGATTTTTTTTATTTTTGCCTCCATCACATACAATTCTGTTGGCCAAAGAACAATAACCCCCCTTGTCGGCCTCTTTAATAACAAATTCCCGGTTGACTAGTCAAGGCCATTTACTTCTTCTGGAGTCGAGTTGTTATTCCTCCCATCAGGGCACTTACCTCATCCCTCACCCTTCCAAAGAACAACGGAAAACCGGCAAAGGCGGGGTAACCTGTGATGGTAGGATCTCTTGCTGGCGCGCTCCCACCCCCTCCACGTGGACTCCCGTGATGGGACCACCGGTGTGCCCGGCCCTTTTCAAAAGCTCACTTCTCCCGTGTATATTTCCATTCTTTGGTTGCTACAATGGTAGCCTTGTGCTCGTCTACCGAGCTCTTTAGGCGCTTCTGGAATGGATCCACTAGTGTAGGGAAGTCAAAGGTGTCCAGTCTGGCTTCTTTCTCCTTAATCTCCTTTTTTAGGGTCTCTAGTGCTTTATAATCATGTTGCAGAAGCATGTCCATTAGGACCCCAGATTACACCTACGGAAAGAACGCAGCGATCTACCAGCGTTCACTTGTAGGACTGACAACCAAGGTGTCACCCCGAAACCTGCAGCTCCCATTCTCAGAATGGGGAACTTCCATGGGGGCAACCACCACCTCTCCTGGGGCAACCACCCTCCTTCACCACCTCACCTAGGGCAACCCCCTCCACCACCTCACATAGGGTAACCCCCTCTTCACCACCTCACCTAGGGCAACCCCCCCTCCACCACCTCACCTAGGGCAACCCCCCCTCCACCACCTTACCTAGGGCAACCCCCCTCCACCACCTTACCTAGGGCAACCCCCCCTCCACCACCTTACCTAGGGCAACCCCCCCTCCACCACCTCACCTAGGGCAACCCCCCCTCCACCACCTTACCTAGGGCAACCCCCCCTCCACCACCTTACCTAGGGCAACCCCCCCTCCACCACCTCACCTAGGGCAACCCCCCCTCCACCACCTCACCTAGGTAAACCCCCTCTCCGCCACCTCACATAGGGCAACCCCCCCTCCACCACCTCACCTAGGGCAACCACCCCCTCCACCACCTTACCTAGGGCAACCCCCACTTCACCACCTCTCCAAGGGCAACCCCCCCCTCCACCACCTCACCTAGCGCAACCTCCCCCACCACCACCTTACCTAGGGCAACCCCCCTTCCCCACCTCGCCTAGGGCAACCACCTCTCCTGGGGCAACCCCCCTTCCCTTCCACAACCTCTCCTGGGGGAACACATAGGTCTAGAAAGAACCTGGGCAGAGGGAGAAACCATGTGTCTTCTCTCTGGTTGCACCTTTTTCACATTAACCAGAGGAGAGGGACGTATGGAGGAGATGTACACACCTAGGTCGCCTTCCTCAAAACGACCTGGGGAGGGCGGCTCTTCATATAGTATATTGGGAGCAGACACCTCTGAAAGAACCGACTTAGGGACCGAACATTCAGGAGCCGGGACCCCGGTATAGACAAAGAGAAGAGACTGAGGCCTAGCTATATCCTGAAGAGTGGGAATGGTATCCCCTCTGTGTCTCGGAGGGATAGCGGCCGGAAAAGAGGGAAAAATGGAGGACACATACACGCCTGGGTCATTACCCTTCACACAACCTGGGGGAGATGCTTTTGGGATGTTTGTCTAGTGATGGATGGACAAACTCCCAACAAGGTGACCCTTACACTGACAGCAAAAACCCCCCCCATCCCATGGAGAACTACAGGCGACGTAACACAAGGGGACACCCCCCTGTGTAGGTTCCTCTACCGGCACCTGTGGGACCTCCTCCATGGGAAGAACAGGGGGCTGGGTGCAGGTGGGTCTTTCTCTGAGGCGTTGATCTATTCTAATGGTAAGAGACATAGTGGCCTCCAGCAACTCTGGAGTAGAGTACTGAGCCGTGGTGTCCTGGAGCCGCTAGACAACCCCTGACAGAACTGACTTCAAAGAGCCAAGTCCTTCCATCGGGTGTCTGTCCCACCTCCAGTACTCCGAACAGTGCTCCTCAGCTGGCCGCGTCCTCCCTCCAGTACTCTGAACAGTGCTCCTCAGCTGGCCGCGTCCCACCTCCAGTACTCTGAACAGTGCTCCTCAGCTGGCCGCGTCCCACCTCTCAGTGACTCCGGCCTAACTCGAAAGTGCTCCTCAGCTGGCCGCGTCCCCCCGTACTCACAGTCTACTGGCTCCGTAAACATGCTCCTCAGTGGCCGGTCCCTCAGTACTCGAACAGTGTCTCAGCTGCCGCGTCCCACCTCCAGTACTCTGAACAGTGCTCCTCAGCTGGCCGCGTCCCAACTCCAGTACCTCTGAACAGTGCTCCTCAGCTGGCCGCGTCCCACCTCCAGTACTCCGAACAGTGCTCCTCAGCTGGCCGCGTCCCACCTCCAGTACTCCGAACAGTGCTCCTCAGCTGGCCGCGTCCCCCTCCAGATACTCTGAACAGTGCTCCTCAGCTGGCCGCGTCCCACCTCCAGTACTCCGAACAGTGCTCCTCAGCTGGCCGCGTCCCACCTCCATATCTGAACAGTGCTCCTCAGCTGGCCGCGTCCCCCTCCAATATTCTGAACAGTGCTCCTCAGCTGGCCGCGTCCCCCTCCAGTACTCTGAACAGTGCTCCTCAGCTGGCCGCGTCCCACCTCCAGTACTTCTGAACAGTGCTCCTCAGCTGGCGCGTCCCCCCTCCAATATCTGAACAGTGCTCCTCAGCTGGCCGCGTCCCCCTCCAGTACTCTGAACAGTGCTCCTCAGCTGGCCGCGTCCCCCTCCAGTACTCTGAACAGTGCTCCTCAGCTGGCCGCGTCCCCCCTCCAATACTTCTGAACAGTGCTCCTCAGCTGGCAGCGTCCTCCCTCCAGTACTCTGAACAGTGCTCCTCAGCTGGCCGCGTCCCCCTCCAATACTCTGAACAGTGCTCCTCAGCTGGCCGCGTCCCACCTCCAATACTCTGAACAGTGCTCCTCAGCTGGCCGCGTCCCCCCTCCAATACTCGAACAGTGCTCCTCAGCTGGCCGCGTCCCCCTCCATACTCTGAACAGTGCTCCTCAGCTGGCCGCGTCCCCCCTCCAGAACTCTGAACAGTACTCCTCAGCTGGCAGCGTCCCCCTCCAGTACTCCGAACAGTGCTCCTCAGCTGGCAGCGTCCCCCTCCAGTACTCCGAACAGTGCTCCTCAGCTGGCCGCGTCCCCCCTCCAGAACTCTGAACAGTCTCCTCAGCTGGCCGCGTCCCACCTCCAGTACTCCGAACAGTGCTCCTCAGCTGGCCGCGTCCCCCCTCCAGAACTCCGAACAGTGCTCCTCAGCTGGCCGCGTCCCCTCAGTACTCCAACAGTGCTCCTCAGCTGCCGCGTCCCCCAGACTCGAACAGTGCTCCTCAGCTGGCCGCGTCCCCCTCCGTACTCCGAACACTGCTCCTCAGCTGGCCGCGTCCCACCTCCAGTACTCCGAACAGTGCTCCTCAGCTGGCCACGTCCCCCTCCATACTCCGAACAGTGCTCCTCAGCTGGCCGCGTCCCACCTCCAGTACTCCGAACAGTGCTCCTCAGCTGGCCGCGTCCCCCCTCCAGAACTCTGAACAGTGCTCCTCAGCTGGCCGCGTCCCCCCTCCAGTACTCCGAACAGTGCTCCTCAGCTGGCCGCGTCCCCCCTCCAGAATCTGAACAGTACTCCTCAGCTGGCAGCGTCCTCCCTCCAGTACTCCGAACAGTGCTCCTCAGCTGGCCACGTCCCCCTCCAGTACTCCGAACAGTGCTCCTCAGCTGGCCACATCCCCCTCCAATACTCCGAACAGTGCTCCTCAGCTGGCCGCGTCCCCCTCCAGTACTCCGAACAGTGCTCCTCAGCCGGCCGCGTCCCACCTTCAGTACTCCGAACAGTGCTCCTCAGCTGGCCGCGTCCCACCTTCATACTCCGAACAGTGCTCCTCAGCTGGCCACGTCCCACCTCCAGAACTCTGAGAGACGCCATCATGGTCCATAGACAAGGCCAAAGCCGCAAAAAACTCTCTGCCAACGAGATGGAAGTCGATCAGTAGAGAGAAAGCCCAGGACTGGGGATCCCCCGCATCAAGGAGACAACGATCCCCACTCTGTTCTTCACTCCCTGAAGAATGATGTGAGCAGAGCCTGAAGTATAACGTGCAGGACTCCTGGAACACCCGAAACCTATCACAGCCCCATGGAAACCTATCGGGGAGGGGAATATTGGGTACCGGCTTTGGCTGAGCCTGGACTGAGACCAGCAGACCCACAATATGCTGCAGCTGCTTCACCACCTCTTCCTGCAGATACGTCAGCTCCTACTTAAGATGTGCAAAAACGGCAGAAGAATCCATAATGGATCACAAAAGAAAGTATAAGACTTGTGATTATATCACGACACGGACTAGGGAGCGTCCGGATACAGAGCGTGACAGTGGTGTGCAGACCAATGGTGCCAGCACACAACAAAAAGCAACAGATGGGAAAAATACAGCGGAGTGCCCTCACCTGCGGCTGTGCCCTGATCTCCCTACCGTTCCTATACAGGTTCTTTCACCCCATCGCCGAGCAGGATACCTAGTCCCGCGCCAGCCCTGATGTTAACCCTCAATAGGGAGATGGCGGTGAGAGCACTAGTCCCAACCACTGCACTAATAACGAGGGGAAGGAAAGAGACAGTGGAACGATAAGACAACTTCATGCCTGCTGCCACACTCCAAGGCAGCAGACGGCTTGGCAACGGTCAGATTCTCCTGAGTACTACCTATACCTCAGATAGCCAGGCCAGGAATGAAGTTCAATCATTAGCAAGGTATGCTGGATCATGTGACCATATAAAAGAGATGGGAGTGATCACAAAGTAGCCACACCTGGAAAGAGAACTAAGGAGTTTGCTAGCAACAGAAACTAACATTAACTCCAACACTGCCAAAGGAAAGAAACACATTTAATATGAAGTCTCAATACAGAAATGAGACACAGGTCCCAAACCTGCCACAAGTCAAAAAAGTAAGAGAGACCATCGTGACACCCCATGAATGTGATGCGCCCTGAACATGGTGTCAGCTGAGTGTGGCGACCCCTGAATATGGCATCCCCTTAAAGTGGCATCCCCAGATCGTGGAGCCCCCTGAACATAGCATCCGCTGAAAGTGGCGCCTCCTGAGCGTGACACCCCATGAATGTGGCATTCCCAGAACATGGCGTCCCCCTGGACATGGCACCCTCTAAGCATGAATCCCCCTGAAGTTGGCGCCCAATGACCATGACCCTCCTGACCATGGTGTCCCCTGAACCTGGCTCTCCCTGAACGTGGCATCTCCTAAGCATGACACCCCCTGAACACTGTGTTCCCTGAACGTGGCACCCCCCTGAATATGACACCTCCTGAATGTGGCATCCCCATTGTGTGGCACTCTCTCAATGTGGCTCTCCCTGAACATGACACCCCCACAACGTGGTACCCTGAGCGTGGCGACCTCTGAGCCTGGCACTCCCTGAATGTGACACCCCCTTAATGTGGCGCCCCCTGACTGTGGTGTCTTTTGAACATGGCATCTCCTTAGCACTGCTGTTCTGTTTGGGTCTACTATCTACTATATAAATCCTGCGTCGCTAATTGATCGCGGGCCGCGACCAATCAGCGACAGGCGAAGTCCGGCCGCGGATTGGTGCGGCATTTGAACCACGCAGGCCACAGCTACCGCCAGGAGATCAGCGGCGCTAGCACAGAGGCCCGCGGCGAGGCAGCCGGGAGATGACCAGCGCTAGCCGGTCATCTCCCGGCTGCTCACAGTGGTAGCACCCTGACCGCCATATGGTGGCCGGGATACAAATTCTCCGTCAAGCCGCGCGTGTCTTCTCTGCTTGGTCGCCGAGGCTGGCGGCGACCAATCAACGAAGCAGAGTGCGGCTTGGTGGGAAATATGAATCTTGCTTCGCTGATCGGTCGCTACTGAGAACGGCGCCAGCCGGTCATCTCCCAGCAGCTCGCAGCAGTAGTACCCCGATGTTATAGGTATTCCGATATGGCGGCCGGGATTCACATTCTCCGCCAAGCCGCGCGCCTCTTCTCTGGTTGGTCGCCGCGGGCTCTTGGCGACTGTTTTAAAACACACTTAGCTGATTGGTCGCTGCGGCTGGTGGCGACCAATCAGCGGCGCAGGATTCAAAACCACTGCCAAGCCGTCACTGATTGGTCACCGCCCGCCGCCGTCATTCAGTCTTATTATTCTTAAATCTTCATAAATAAAATACATATTCTAGAAAACCCGATGCGCTAGAATCCGGCCACATCTAGTACAGTTATAATGTTCTGGTAGTTTTATACTGGGCCTATTAGTCTTGATTTTCAGCTGATGTCGGGGTTTTATGTGAATACCGGAGTCATTATTACACTGGATGTGAACACGGCTGTGCAGAAACTAATGAACAATGAAATCAAAAACTTCAAATTCGGTCATTTTGGACTGAACAGAACAGCAGGGTTAACATGGCGTCCCCTGAACGTGGCGTCCCCTTAAAGTGGCGTCCCCTGAACGTGGCGTCCCCTTAAAGTGGCGTCCCCTGAACGTGGTGTCCCCTGAACGTGGCGTCCCCTTAAAGTGGCGTCCCCTGAACGTGGCGTCCCCTTAAAGTGGCGTCCCCTGAACGTGGTGTCCCCTGAACGTGGCGTCCCCTTAAAGTGGCGTCCCCTTAAAGTGGCGTCCCCTGAACGTGGTGTCCCCTGAACGTGGCGTCCCTTGAACGTGGCGTCCCCTGAACGTGGCGTCCCTTGAACGTGACGTCCCCTGAACGTGGCGTCCCCTGAACGTGACGTCCCCTGTACATGGCGTCTCCTGAGTGTGGCGCCCACTGAACGTGGCGCCCCCTGAACGTGGCGCCCCCTGAACGTGGCGTCCCCTGAACGTGACGTCCCCTGAACGTGGCATCCCCTGATTGTGACGTCTCCTGAACGTGGCGTCTCCTGAGCGTGACGTCTCCTGAACGTGACGTCCCCTGAACGTGGCGTCCCCTGAACCTGGCGTCCCCTGAACCTGGCTTCCCCTGAACGTGACGTCCCCTGTACATGGCGTCTCCTGAGTGTGGCGCCCCCTGAACATGGCGTCCCCTGAACGTGGCGTCTCCTGAGTGAGGTGAACCCTGAACGTGGCGCCCCCTGAACGTGGCGCCCCCTGAACGTGGCGTCCCCCTGAACGTGGTGACCCCTGAACGTGGCGTCCCCTGAACTTCGCGTCCCCTGAACGTGGCGTCTCCTGAGTGTGGTGAACCCTGAACGTGGCGCCCCCTGAACGTGGCGCCCCCTGAACGTGGCGCCCCCCTGAACGTGGCGCCCCCTGAACGTGGCGTCCCCCTGAACGTGGCTTCTCCTGAGCGTGGCGCCCCCTGTCCTGCGCTTCTCACATCCTTGTCTACTGTCTTCTCCAGGTGCACACCCGCTCTGCTCGCCGCCTGCTGGACCTCTGCTGTGCCAACCGGGGCACATACATAAAGGTGGGGCAACACTTGGGAGCCCTGGAGTACCTGCTGCCCCCGGAGTACACCCGCACGCTGAGCGTGCTCCACAGCCGGGCCCCGGCCACCCCGCTGCCTGACGTGCTGCAGATCATCCAGGAGGAGCTGGGGAAGGAGGTATGGATGGACCATCGGCTGCCAGGGAGTTAAGTGTCTTATCGCTGCCCCTCATCTGCACACATGGGCATCCGCTTATAATAAGCTGCAATAAATCAGCCGCCCCCAGATCTGACGGGGGCATCAGGATGAGGTCACAGCGTATCAATAACGCCCGCCCGCCTCTCATAATAGCAGACGACTGGAGATTTATAGCCTCAGATATTGGTGTCTGGAGAGGGAGCGATGAGCGCAGGCCACGAGCACAAACCGCACAGAAACCTCCATCGGGATGTCGCGCGTTCACTGCTTTGCAGTCCACGTGTAATGCTGCTGTAGTTTAATCAGTGTTAATTTCCTTTGGCACTTCCAGAGTTAATGCCAGAAAGCTGCTGTAGTCTATGCTGTATGTGGCTTTGCAGGTGGAGGGGTGTATCAGAGCTCTGATCTCCATTCCCTCAGTCTTTAAGTAGTTCCACTTCCCTCCACCAGGTGTTGCAGATAGAGTTCATGCTCTACTAGGACCCCGTGCAGTGAGGACGTGCTGTGCTGCAGTTATTCCCTTCATTTGGAGTTTCTGGGTTTTCCTAGACCATGGGTGGAGGGTGAGGCTCTTAGCCTAGGGCTGGTCAGAAGCAAAGGGTAAGGGTGGCGGCCCGGACATCCTAACCTTCAGAAGTAATTCCAAGATCAGGGTAAGCCAGGGATCCCAGTCAGGGTCAGACTAGTTTCCTGGTTCGCCTTTGACCATTTTACCATCCTGCCTCCTGATTCCCTATCTGCTATATCACCCCGTGACAAGGGAGGTGTGAGTGCAGGAACAATAACTAGTGCTATAGAGGGAGGGGGGGAAGGTTGGTGAGCCACATGACCCTCAGCGTAGGGAAATCTACTGGGCAGTCAGCCAATGCAACAACTGAAGAGGCTGGAGGCAATGGACCAGTCGGTCACGCAACTCTGGGGGATGTCTATGGTGCAGTAACATGACCCTCAGGGGTTTGGGACTGGGGGGGGTGTCTGTGAGGCGGTCAGTCATGTGAACCTCAAAGGTGGTGGTCAGCCACTCATCTCTCGGAGGTGTAGGGCTGTCTATGCGGTGGTCAGTCATGCGGGTGTCTATGGGGTGGGCACGCAACCCCTGGGAGCGGGTCAGTGGTATACTGGGGGTTGTGATGTCTACTTGGGGGCACTTGTATATTGTATATATGCTGGGTATTGCAGCAGAGCAGACTTCTGACTGTAGTTTCTCCCTCCAGACTTCGGATCTATTTGCAGAATTTGAGGAGACCCCTCTGGGTGCAGCCTCATTGGCTCAGGTCCACCGAGCAGTTCTCAGGGATGGTCGGACGGTGGCTGTGAAGGTCCAGCACCCCAAAGTGAGACAGCAGAGCGCCCGGGACATCGCAATCATGGAGGTAGGAGAGGTGCTAGTACCATGTTGGGTCACATTGACCTGCAGATTTCGGTGCACATAAGTCCACACTCACCAGGGCACTATATCTGACATGGTGCATCAGCCACCAAACGTTCAAAGGTGATAATGCACGTGGCTGACGGTGGCGCTGTCACCTGCCCAGGGTGTGACCAGTAATGTCCGCTCTGCAGGTCCTTCTTCGGGCAGTGAAGAAAGTCTTCCCGCAGTTTGAGTTCATGTGGTTGGTGGAAGAAGCTAAGAAGAACCTTCCTCGAGAGCTGGACTTCCTTAACGAGGCTCGCAACGCTGAGAAGATGGCGGTTATGGTCCGGAGGTTTCCCTTCCTGAAGGTAAGAGGCGCGTTCACATGGTGCGGCAGACGAGTCTTCTCCCTTTATGTGACTGGACAGGACGTGTTGTATGGGCTTGTCTCCAGCAGGTGTCAGTATTAGTCGGTGACTAAAGCCGTGAGCGCACGAGTCGTCCTGTACTGCACCAGGCGGATGCTCTGTAGGTGCAGCAGCGCTTCCGGCTCCTGTGCGCATCTATCAGTGGGGGCGTCCATTGTGCGGCCTCCTCTGTAATGTTTACACTACTGTCCAATATAACACCAGATTATTCCCTGTTTGTGGTATTAATTCTATCACCACAGGTCACAATTCACCAGTTATTGCAGTAGATTCCTATAAACCCCCAAACTCCACATTCAAGATCTGCAGGAAGTGGGTGTGATCACAATAATAGCAGTGTGGAGTTCTATTAGTGTGGTCAATCATTGTGTGAAGGGACAGGTGTGAATCAGGGGCCTTATATAAGGGTGAAGGAGCACATGTTATACAGGAGGTGTGTTCACAATAATAGCAGTGTGGAGTTCTATTAGTGCGGTCAATCATTGTGTGAAGGGACAGGTGTGAATCAGGGCCCTTATATAAGGGTGAAGCAGCACATGTTATACACGGGGTGTGATCACAATAATAGCAGTGTGGAGCTCTATTAGTGCAGTCAATCATTGTGTGAAGGGACAGGTGTGAATCAGGGCCTTATATAAGGGTGAAGCAGCACATGTTATACAGGAGGCGTGTTCACAATAATAGCAGTGTGGAGTTCTATTAGTGCGGTCAATCATTGTGTGAAGACACCGGTGTGAATCAGGGGTCTTATATAAGGGTGAAGCAGCACATGTTATACAGGGGGTGTGTTCACAATAATAGCAGTGTGGAGTTCTATTAGTGCGGTCAATCATTGTGTGAAGGGACAGGTGTGAATCAGGGGCCTTATATAAGGGTGAAGCAGCACATGTTATACAGGAGGAGTGTTCACAATAATAGCAGTGTGGAGTTCTATTAGTGCGGTCAATCATTGTGTGAAGACACAGGTGTGAATCAGGGGCCTTATATAAGGGTGAAGCAGCACATGTTATACAGGAGGAGTGTTCACAATAATAGCAGTGTGGAGTTCTATTAGTGCGGTCAATCATTGTGTGAGACACGGTGTGAATCAGGGGTCTTATATAAGGGTGAAGCAGCACATGTTATACAGGAGGTGTGTTCACAATAATAGCAGTGTGGAGTTCTATTAGTGCGGTCAATCATTGTGTGAAGGGACAGGTGTGAATCAGGGCCTTATATAAGGGTGAAGCAGCACATGTTATACAGGAGGTGTGTTCACAATAATAGCAGTGTGGAGTTCTATTAGTGCGTCAATCATTGTGTGAAGACACAGGTGTGAATCAGGGTCTTATATAAGGGTGAAGCAGCACATGTTATACAGGGGGTGTGTTCACAATAATAACAGTGTGGAGTTCTATTAGTGCGGTCAATCATTGTGTGAAGACACAGGTGTGAATCAGGGCTTATATAAGGGTGAAGCAGCACATGTTGTACAGGAGGTGTGTTCACAATAATAGCAGTGTGGAGTTCTATTAGTGCGGTCAATCATTGTGTGAAGACACAGGTGTGAATCAGGGGCCTTATATAAGGGTGAAGCAGCACATGTTATACAGGGGGGTGTTCACAATAATAGCAGTGTGGAGTTCTATTAGTGCGGTCAATCATTGTGTGAAGGGACAGGTGTGAATCAGGGGCCTTATATAAGGGTGAAGCAGCACATGTTATACAGGAGGTGTGTTCACAATAATAGCAGTGTGGAGTTCTATTAGTGCGGTCAATCATTGTGTGAAGACAAAGGTGTGAATCAGGGGCCTTATATAAGGGTGAAGCAGCACATGTTATACAGGGGGGTGTTCACAATAATAGCAGTGTGGAGTTCTATTAGTGCGGTCAATCATTGTGTGTGAATCAGGGCCTTATATAAGGGTGAAGCAGCACATGTTATACAGGAGGTGTGTTCACAATAATAGCAGTGTGGAGTTCTATTAGTGCAGTCAATCATTGTGTGAAGGGACAGGTGTGAATCAGGGTCTTATATAAGGGTGAAGCAGCACATGTTATACAGGGGTGTGTTCACAATAATAGCAGTGTGGAGTTCTATTAGTGCGGTCAATCATGTGTGAAGACACAGGTGTGAATCAGGGTCTTATATAAGGGTGAAGCAGCACATGTTATACAGGAGGTGTGTTCACAATAATAGCAGGGGATCTATTAGTCGCAATCTTTGTGGTTTAATAGTCTATACTAAGGTCCACATATTACACGGGGTTTAGGTCTATTGCAGTAATTCATTTTAAACCCCAAATCTCCATATAAAGAAGCAGCCCGAAGTGGGTGTGATCACAATAATAGCAGTGTGGAGTTCTATTAGTGGGTCAATCATTGTGTGAAGGGACAGGTGTGAATCAGGGGCCTTATATAAGGGTGAAGAGCAGCAATGTTATACAGGGGTGTGTTCACAATAATAGCAGTGTGGAGTTCTATTAGTGCGGTCAATCATTGTGTGAAGGACAGGTGTGAATCAGGGCCCTTATATAAGGGTGAAGCAGCACATGTTATACACGGGGTGTGTCACAATAATAGCAGTGTGGAGCTCTATTAGTGCGTCAATCATTGTGTGAAGGGACAGGTGTGAATCAGGGCCTTATATAAGGGTGAAGCAGCACATGTTATACAGGAGGTGTGTTCACAATAATAGCAGTGTGGAGTTCTATTAGTGCGGTCAATCATTGTGTGAAGACACGGTGTGAATCAGGGTCTTATATAAGGGTGAAGCAGCACATGTTATACAGGGGGTGTTCACAATAATAGCAGTGTGGAGTTCTATTAGTGCGGTCAATCATTGTGTGAAGGGACAGGTGTGAATCAGGGCTTATATAAGGGTGAAGCAGCACATGTTATACAGGAGGAGTGTTCACAATAATAGCAGTGTGGAGTTCTATTAGTGCGGTCAATCATTGTGTGAAGACACAGGTGTGAATCAGGGGCCTTATATAAGGGTGAAGCAGCACATGTTATACAGGAGGAGTGTTCACAATAATAGCAGTGTGGAGTTCTATTAGTGCGGTCAATCATTGTGTGAAGGACACGGTGTGAATCAGGGGTCTTATATAAGGGTGAAGCAGCACATGTTATACAGGAGGTGTGTTCACAATAATAGCAGTGTGGAGATCTATTAGTGCGGTCAATCATTGTGTGAAGGACAGGTGTGAATCAGGGGCCTTATATAAGGGTGAAGCAGCACATGTTATACAGGAGGTGTGTTCACAATAATAGCAGTGTGGAGTTCTATTAGTGCGGTCAATCATTGTGTGAATGAGGCACAGGTGTGAATCAGGGTCTTATATAAGGGTGAAGCAGCACATGTTATACAGGGGTGTGTTCACAATAATAACAGTGTGGGTTCTATTAGTGCGGTCAATCATTGTGTGAAGACACAGGTGTGAATCAGGGTCTTATATAAGGGTGAAGCAGCACATGTTGTACAGGAGGTGTGTTCACAATAATAGCAGTGTGGAGTTCTATTAGTGCGGTCAATCATTGTGTGAAGACACAGGTGTGAATCAGGGGCCTTATATAAGGGTGAAGCAGCACATGTTATACAGGGGGGTTGTTCACAAATAGCAGTGTGAGTTCTATTAGTGCGGTCAATCATTGTGTGAAGGGACAGTGTGATCAGGGCCCTTATATAAGGTTGAAGCAGCACATGTTATACAGGAGGTGTGTCACAATAATAGCAGTGTGGAGTTCTATTAGTGCGGTCAATCATTGTGTGAAGACAAAGGTGTGAATCGGGGCCTTATATAAGGGTGAAGCAGCACATGTTATACAGGGGGGTTTTCACAATAATAGCAGTGTGGAGTTCTATTAGTGCGGTCAATCATTGTGTGAATCAGGGCCTTATATAAGGGTGAAGCAGCACATGTTATACAGGAGGTGTGTTCACAATAATAGCAGTGTGGAGTTCTATTAGTGCAGTCAATCATTGTGTGAAGGGACAGGTGTGAATCAGGGTCTTATATAAGGGTGAAGCAGCACATGTTATACAGGGGGTGTGTTCACAATAATAGCAGTGTGGAGTTCTATTAGTGCGGTCAATCATTGTGTGAAGACACAGGTGTGAATCAGGGTCTTATATAAGGGTGAAGCAGCACATGTTATACAGGAGGTGTGTTCACAATAATAGCAGTGTGGAGTTCTATTAGTGCGGTCAATTCATTGTGTGAAGACACAGGTGTGAATCAGGGGCCTTATATAAGGGTGAAGCAGCACATGTTATACAGGGGGGGTGTTCACAATAATAGCAGTGTGGAGTTCTATTAGTGCGGTCAATCATTGTGTGAAGACACAGGTGTGAATCAGGGGTCTTATATAAGGGTGAAGCAGCACATGTTGTACAGGAGGTGTGTTCACAATAATAGCAGTGTGGAGTTCTATTAGTGCGGTCAATCATTGTGTGAAGACACAGGTGTGAATCAGGGTCTTATATAAGGGTGAAGCAGCAGTATATGTTATACAGGGGGTGTGTTCACAATAATAACAGTGTGGAGTTCTATTAGTGCGGTCAATCATTGTGTGAAGACACAGGTGTGAATCAGGGTCTTATATAAGGGTGAAGCAGCACATGTTATACAGCAGGTGTGTTCACAATAATAGCAGTGTGGAGATCTATTAGTGCGGTCAATCATTGTGTGAAGGGACAGGTGTGAATCAGGGGCCTTATATAAGGGTGAAGCAGCACATGTTATACGGAGGTGTGTTCACAATAATAGCAGTGTGGAGTTCTATTAGTGCGGTCAATCATTGTGTGAAGACACAGGTGTGAATCAGGGTCTTATATAAGGGTGAAGCAGCACATGTTATACAGGGGGTGTTTCACAATAATAACAGTGTGGAGTTCTATTAGTGCGGTCAATCATTGTGTGAAGACACAGGTGTGAATCAGGGTCTTATATAAGGGTGAAGCAGCACATGTTGTACAGGAGGTGTGTTCACAAAATAGCAGTGTGGAGTTCTATTAGTGGCGGTCAATCATTGTGTGAAGACACAGGTGTGAATCAGGGGCCTTATATAAGGGTGAAGCAGCACATGTTATACAGGGGGGGTGTTCACAATAATAGCAGTGTGGAGTTCTATTAGTGCGGTCAATCATTGTGTGAAGGGACAGGTGTGAATCAGGGGCCTTATATAAGGGTGAAGCAGCACATGTTATACAGGAGGTGTGTTCACAATAATAGCAGTGTGGAGTTCTATTAGTGCGGTCAATCATTGTGTGAAGACAAAGGTGTGAATCAGGGGCCTTATATAAGGGTGTGAAGCAGCACATGTTATACAGGGGGGGTGTTCACAATAATAGCAGTGTGGAGTTCTATTAGTGCGGTCAATCATTGTGTGAATCAGGGCCTTATATAAGGGTGAAGCAGCACATGTTATACAGGAGGTGTGTTCACAATAATAGCAGTGTGGAGTTCTATTAGTGCGGTCAATCATTGTGTGAAGGGACAGGTGTGAATCAGGGTCTTATATAAGGGTGAAGCAGCACATGTTATACAGGGGGTGTGTTCACAATAATAGCAGTGTGGAGTTCTATTAGTGCGGTCAATCATTGTGTGAAGACACAGGTGTGAATCAGGGTCTTATATAAGGGTGAAGCAGCACATGTTATACAGGGGGTGTGTTCACAATAATAGCAGTGTGGAGTTCTATTAGTGTGGTCAATCATTGTGTGAATCAGAGGTCTTATATAAGGGTGAAGCAGCACATGTTATACATACATTTCTCCTAGAAAGCCTGAGAAATATGGAGCGTCCCAGACATTGTTCCGAATAACAGTGACTGTGATTAAAGATTGATTGTAGAATGTAAAACCTATAAAGAAGAGCAGACAATGATCGGCTGATCAGATACAATGATCTCTAATGCTTTACACTGGAAAACCAGAGACGTGGAAGGAAACTGAAGACGACCATCGAATGGATGGAAGAATATCCAGAAAGGCAAAGGCTCAGCCGATGATCAGATCCAGGAGGATCAAGGACATCTCAAGTCACCTGTGAGGACAGAAGACTCCGGTGTGAAGATCATCTATAGCAAGAAGAATCCGCAAAGTCCCACTGTTATAACAAGACACGAAGAAAGAGCCATCACCGGCCTAAAAAGGAGGAACATGTGTGATGGAGGAACATTGTGTGGACGGAGGAACATTGTGTGGACGGAGGATGGAGGAACATTGTGTGGACGGAGGAATGGAGGAACATTGTGTGATGGAGGAATGGAGGAACATTGTGTGGATGGAGGGATGGAGGAACATTGTGTGGACGGAGGGATGGAGGAACATTGTGTGGATGGAGGGATGGAGGAACATTGTGGAAGGAGGAACATTGTGTGGACGGAGGAATGGAGGAACATTGTGTGGATGGAGGGATGGAGGAACATTGTGTGGACGGAGGAATGGAGGAACATTGTGTGGATGGAGGGATGGAGGAACATTGTGTGGATGGAGGGATGGAGGAACATTGTGTGGAAGGAGGAACATTGTGTGGACGGAGGATGGAGGAACATTGTGTGGAAGGAGGAACATTGTGTGGACGGAGGAATGGAGGAACATTGTGTGGATGGAGGGATGGAGGAACATTGTGTGGACGGAGGAATGGAGGAACATTGTGTGGATGGAGGGATGGAGGAACATTGTGTGGATGGAGGATGGAGGAAATTGTGTGGAAGGAGGAACATTGTGTGGACGGAGGAATGGGGGAACATTGTGTGGAAGGAGGAACATTGTGTGGATGGAGGGATGGAGGAACATTGTGTGGATGGAGGGATGGAGGAACATGTGTGGACGGAGGGATGGAGGAACATTGTGTGGATGGAGGGATGGAGGAACATTGTGTGGAAGGGAACATTGTGTGGACGGGAATGGGGAACATTGTGTGGAAGGAGGAACATTGTGTGATGGGAGGGATGGAGGAACATTGTGTGGATGGAGGAACATTGTGTGGATGGAGGGATGGAGGAACATTGTGTGGATGAGGGATGGAGGAACATTGTGTGGAAGGAGAACATTGTGTGGACGGAGGAATGGGGAACATTGTGTGGAAGGGGGAACATTGTGTGGACGGAGGGATGGAGGAACATTGTGTGGAAGGAGGAACATTGTGTGGATGGAGGGATGGAGGAACATTGTGTGGATGGAGGGATGGAGGAACATTGTGTGGAAGGAGGAACATTGTGTGGATGGAGGGATGGAGGAACATTGTGTGGAAGAGGAACATTGTGTGGATGGAGGGATGGAGGAACATTGTGTGGATGGAGGGATGGAGGAACATTGTGTGGATGGAGGGATGGAGGGAACATTGTGTGGATGGAGGGATGGAGGGACATTGTGTGGACGAGGGATGGAGGAACATTGTGTGGACGGAGGGATGGAGGGACATTGTGTGGACGGAGAACATTGTGTGGACGGAGGGATGGAGGAACATTGTGTGGACGGAGGATGGAGGACATTGTGTGGACAGAGGAATGGAGGAACATTGTGTGGATGGAGGAACATTGTGTGGACGGAGGGATGGAGGGACATTGTGTGGACGGAGGAATGGAGGAACATTGTGTGGATGGAGGAATGGAGGAACATTGTGTGGACGGAGGGATGGAGGGACATTGTGTGGACGGAGGGATGGAGGGACATTGTGTGGACGGAGGGATGGGAACATTGTGTGGACGGAGGAATGGAGGAACATTGTGTGGATGGAGGAATGGAGGAACATTGTGTGGACGGAGGGATGGAGGAACATTGTGTGGCCGGAGGAATGGAGGAACATTGTGTGGATGGAGGAATGGAGGAACATTGTGTGGACGGAGGGATGGAGGAACATTGTGTGGACGGAGGGATGGAGGGACATTGTGTGGATGGAGGAATGGAGGAACATTGTGTGGACGGAGGGATGCAGGAACATTGTGTGGACGGAGGGATGGAGGAACATTGTGTGGACGGAGGGATGGAGGAACATTGTGTGGACGGAGGGATGGAGGGACATTGTGTGGACGGAGGGATGGAGGAACATTGTGTGGACGGAGGATGGAGGAACATTGTGTGGACGGAGGGATGGAGGGACACTGTGTGGACGGAGGATGGAGGACATTGTGTGGACGGAGGATGAGGGACATTGTGTGGCCGGAGGAATGGAGGAACATTGTGTGGACGGAGGAATGGAGGGACATTGTGTGGACGGAGGAATGGAGGGACATTGTGTGGACGGAGGGATGGAAAATTGTTCATCAGACGCCCCCAAACTGTGAATTCCCTGCAGTCCCCTCTGCAGACAGTGAAGCTGGAGGTGAAGCCTCATGATATGGGCAGGTGTCTCTTTACTATGTTGCAGCGTATTCACCACATACCAGAGATCATGGAGCAGATTACAGATATCACAATACTTGAAGAGATCCATCAGAAACTTGCTGCTCTCTGGCACCCCCTTATCCTGCTGGCTAATCAGGGTATTGACAGAGGATGAGAAAAGGAGAACAGCTGCTCTAATGTATGTTGAATATTGTGGTACGTGATGTGACTGGATGTATATATACCACAGGTTCCTGGCAGGAACATATATACGTCGATCCAGCCACCACAAAGTCCACAATATCACATAAGTATGAAAATGATGCTGTCACCACTGATCACTTATAGATGGATCAGAAACCCGTTTGGTAACGTGAAGTTTTCCCTCCCTTCTGAGCTGTGTAAATGATAACTGATTCTGAAAATGATCAGTTCCTAGTTTTCTCCGTATCTTTGTCCTTGAGGGTCACAGGCCAAACACAGTAGCATCATCTTTTTCCTTTTGATTTTATGCTTTTATTGAGACCAAACATGAGATGTCTGTGACTTGCGGATGGGCAGAAATTAATTTCCCAGGTTTCTGATACTCTCCTAGGAAGGATGCTGTGCGATCCTCAGACATGTTCACCCTAAATAGCTGATTTATGTAATTATGGCACTAATATGTAATATTTAATGTGACACTAAGTGTCTGTGGCTGAAAGACAAAGGACTTGCATGTGCTTCTCTTTCCCTCCAAACTTCAATAAACTACATCCCAGTTCTAATCGCCTGAAGGGAGGAGTAGTGAGCGAGAAGAGCCGGAGAAAGTGTTCTCTTAGAAACGTGCAGGAGACGGAGACGTTCGTCAGCGCTGGTTGCACTTGTAGAAAAATGGAAGATATTTCATATTTCCCTGACAAGGTCGTGTTACCTTCCACTAAAGAGGAAATGACAAGACAACGACCCGAAACACCAGTAAACCAGTACAATCCTGGCCCCAGTCCAACAACATTGAGGTTATGGAGCGGCCGCCCGATCCCCGGACCTTAATCCCATAGATCACTCGTGGGGGGGACATCAAAAATGGCAAAACAACACATGCCAACATACTGTGGGACGTAGTCAAAGCCTCCTGGGCTGGAATAACAGGTGACAGCGGCCAGAAGTTGGGTGACTGTACAACATAGATGTGAAGCCGTTCTAAAAACTGTGGTTATAACTAAATCAGTGATTACAGGAACGATAAATCCTAAATAAAGACCAATACAGACACTGCGGATACCTGTGAGCAGCACAATGGCCACTTACTGTTCTGTATATATTATCCACACTTCTCCATGTTTTTGCTCACAGCTGGCACAGCTGTATTACCAGGGGTGTGGAGACTGAGGAGCACAGCTGTATGTACCAGGGGTGTGGAGACTGAGGAGCACAGCTGTATTACCAGGGGTGTGGAGACTGAGGAGCACAGCTGTATGTACCAGGGTGGAGACTGAGGAGCACAGCTGTATATACCAGGGGTGTGGAGACTGAGGACACAGCTGTATTACAGGGGTGTGGAGACTGAGGAGCACAGCTGTATATACCAGGGGTGTGGAGACTGAGGAGCACAGCTGTATTACCAGGGGTGTGGAGACTGAGGAGCACAGCTGTATATACCAGGGTGTGGAGACTGAGGAGCACAGCTGTATATACCAGGGGTGTGGAGACTGAGGAGCACAGCTGTATTACCAGGGTGTGGAGACTGAGGAGCACAGCTGTATATACCAGGGGTGTGGAGACTGAGGAGCACAGCTGTATATACAGGGGTGTGGAGACTGAGGACACAGCTGTATATACCAGGGGTGTGGAGACTGAGGAGCACAGCTGTATATACCAGGGGTGTGGAGACTGAGGAGCACAGCTGTAGTTACCAGGGGTGTGGAGACTGAGAGCACAGCTGTATTACCAGGGGTGTGGAGACTGAGGAGCACAGCTGTATATACCAGGGGTGTGGAGACTGAGGACACAGCTGTATGTACCAGGGGTGTGGAGTCTGAGGAGCACAGCTGTATTACCGGGGTGTGGAGACTGAGGAGCACAGCTGTTATACCAGGGGTGTGGAGACGTGAGGAGCACAGCTGTATATACCAGGGGTGTGGAGACTGAGGAGCACAGCTGTATATACCAGGGGTGTGGAGACTGAGGAGACACAGCTGTATTACCAGGGGTGTGGAGACTGAGGAGCACAGCTGTATATACCAGGGGTGTGGAGACTGAGGAGCACAGCTGTATTACCAGGGTGTGGAGACTGAGGAGCACAGCTGTATATACCAGGGGTGTGGAGACTGAGGAGCACAGCTGTATATACCAGGGGTGTGGAGACTGAGGAGCACAGCTGTATAGTACCAGGGGTGTGGAGACTGAGGAGCACAGCTGTATGTACCAGGGGTGTGGAGACTGAGGAGCACAGCTGTATGTACCAGGGGTGTGGAGACTGAGGAGCACAGCTGTATATACCAGGGGTGTGGGAGACTGAGGAGCACAGCTGTATTACCTGGGTTGTCGAGACTGAGTGAGCACAGCTGTATATACCGTGGGGTTGGAGACTGAGGATCACAGCTGTATGTACCGTGGGTGTGGAGACTGAGACACAGCTGTATGTACCAGGGGTGTGGAGACTGAGGAGCACAGCTGTATGTACCGGGGTGTGGAGACTGAGGAGCACAGCTGTATTCCAGGGGTGGAGACTGAGAGCACGCTGTATATACCAGGCGTGATGACTGAGGAGCACAGCTGTATATACTAGGGTGTGGAGACTGAGGAGCACAGCTTGTATAACCGGGTGTGGAGACTGAGGATCACAGCTGTATATACCAGCGGGTGTGGAGACTGAGGAGCACAGCTGATTACCAGGGTGTGGAGACTGAGGACACAGCTGTATATACCAGGGGTGAGGACTGAGGAGCACAGCATGTATGTACCAGGGTGTGAACTAGGACACAGCTGTATGACCAGGTGTGTGGAGACTGAGGATGCACAGCTGTATTACCTAGGGCTTGTGGAGACTGAGGAGCACAGCTGTGATGTACCAGGGGTGTGGAGACTGAGGAGCACAGCTGCTATATACCAGGAGTGATGGAGCCTGAGGAGCACAGCTTGTATATACCTAGGGTGTGGAGACTGAGGAGCACAGCTGTATATACCAGGGGGTGTGGAGACTGAGGAGCACAGCTGTATATACCGGGGGTGTGGAGACTGAGGAACACAGCTGTATGTACCAGGGGTGTGGAGACTGAGGAGCACAGCTGTATGTACCAGGGTGTGGAGACTGAGGAGCACAGCTGTATATACCAGGGGTGTGGAGACTGAGGAACACAGCTGTATATACCAGGGGTGTGGAGACTGAGGAGCACAGCTGTATGTACCAGGGGTGTGGAGACTGAGGAGCACAGCTGTATGTACCAGGGGTGTGGAGACTGAGGAGCACAGCTGTATATACCAGGGGTGTGGAGACTGAGGAGCACAGCTGTATGACTGGTATCTGCCTCTCTCCTTACAGGATCTGTCTGATCACTTCCGCCTGGATTACTGTCACCTGTGGCAGGCTCTCCTCGCTGCAGACATTGGGGGGATACGTGAGTACAGCCAGCGTTTGGGGGCTGGAGACCTGTACCCCCTCTTTGCTTGTATGCTGACGGCCCGTTCCTGGGACTCGGTGAATCGCGGCATTGATCGTGGTGCTGTCAGCGCAGAAGAGGTGAGAGGAGTGTGCAGACCATGGGGGAATGTCAGGAGGAAAGTCTTCACGCCCGGTCACATGACTGAACACGAGCCCTGACTCCCTGCTGGTTGTGAGGCCTCGCTGTCACTTCTATGGCTGCCTGCAGCTGCCGCAGCTCTGCTGGTGATAACCTGCAATTACTTGTGTCTGTAATTAGCGCCTTGTTCTGTGCGGGACATGTGTGTGCAACCAGAAGATGCAGGGGCTTAACCCATTCCTAACCAGGGAATCTGAGCCGTGAAATCAGGGGTGCAGAGACGTCTACAGATGGAGAGATTTGTGTCTGCTTGTCCCTCTGTAAACTCCATTCCATCTCCTGCACCTGTCTCTGACCGATCTCCTGCACCTGTCTCTGATCTGTCTCCTGCACCTGTCTCTGATCTGTCTCCTGCACCCGTCTCTGATCCGTCTCTGACCGATCTCCTGCACTTGTCTCCGACCGATCTCCTGCACCTGTCTCTGACTGATCTCCTGCACCTGTCTCTGACCGATCTCCTGCACCGTCTCTGACTGATCTCCTGCACCTGTCTCTGACCAATCTCCTGCACCTGTCTCTGACCGATCTCCTGCACCTGTCTCTGACCGATCTCCTGCACCTGTCTCTGACCAATCTCCTGCACCTGTCTCTGATCTGTCTCCTGCACCTGTCTCTGACCGATCTCCTGCACCTGTCTCTGACCAATCTCCTGCACCTGTCTCTGACCGATCTCCTGCACCCGTCTCTGACTGATCTCCTGCACCTGTCTCTGACCGATCTCCTGCACCCGTCTCTGACTGATCTCCTGCACCTGTCTCTGACCAATCTCCTGCACCTGTCTCTGACTGATCTCCTGCACCTGTCTCTGACCGATCTCCTGCACCCGTCTCTGACTGATCTCCTGCACCCGTCTCTGACTGATCTCCTGCACCCGTCTCTGACCGATCTCCTGCACCCGTCTCTGACTGATCTCCTGCACCTGTCTCTGACCGATCTCCTGCACCCGTCTCTGACTGATCTCCTGCACCTGTCTCTGACCAATCTCCTGCACCTGTCTCTGACTGATCTCCTGCACCTGTCTCTGACCGATCTCCTGCACCCGTCTCTGACTGATCTCCTGCACCCGTCTCTGACTGATCTCCTGCACCTGTCTCTGACCAATCTCCTGCACCTGTCTCTGACTGATCTCCTGCACCTGTCTCTGACCGATCTCCTGCACCCGTCTCTGACCGATCTCCTGCACCCGTCTCTGACTGATCTCCTGCACCCGTCTCTGACTGATCTCCTGCACCCGTCTCTGACCGATCTCCTGCACCCGTCTCTGACTGATCTCCTGCACCCGTCTCTGACTGATCTCCTGCACCTGTCTCTGACTGATCTCCTGCACCTGTCTCTGACTGATCTCCTGCACCCGTCTCTGATCCGTCTCCTGCACCCATCTCTGATCGATCTCCTGCACCCGTCTCTGACCCGTCTCCTGCACCTGTCTCTGATCCGTCTCCTGCACCCGTCTCTGACCGATCTCCTGCACCTGTCTCTGACTGATCTCCTGCACCTGTCTCTGACTGATCTCCTGCACCTGTCTCTGACTGATCTCCTGCACCTGTCTCTGACCGATCTCCTGCACCCGTCTCTGACTGATCTCCTGCACCCGTCTCTGACCGATCTCCTGCACCTGTCTCTGACCGATCTCCTTCACTTGTCTTGTATTATAGCGCTCAGTCTTCCTCTCTTTAGGCCCGGGAGATCCGCAGTAATGCCGCGGCGTACCTTCCTCAGATCAGCCAGCTGCTCTCCAGGATCCCACGTCAGATGCTTTTGCTGCTAAAAACCAATGACCTCCTGCGTGGGATCGAGTCGTCTCTTCACACCAGTGCGGGTGCGAGTTCGTTCCTCAGCATGTCTCGCTGCTGCGTCCGGGCCCTCGCTAGGTGAGACCGTGTATTGACTTGTAGTCATAGTTCTGATCAGCGTCTTCTCTTAATATTATACCTGAGCCCTGTGACTGGCAGGGACCATAGCGGGGCCCCTGAGTGTGGGGGGCCCCGAGTGTGTAATCATGGCGTGCATTCATCCAGTCCTGGGATGGCTCAGTAATCATCTCTGTGCGTTCTCTATTCAGTCACTAATTACAGGGTACACGCGCTATTTCTTCTAATTGTTCTCACAGTTTACACTGGAGAATATCTCAGACTCAGCAGGCGGCTCCCTGCCGGCAGCCATGTGTACAGGCGCTGGCAGTGCCAGGACGGTGAACGCCATCAAGTTTATCAGACTTCCATGGACTGCTCTATTTCAGGATCATTATGGGATCCAAATATTGGATTATGCCCCTTAGACAGCAATGATCACCTATTATAAAGGGAATCTTAACACGACAGGCCCCTTTATATGTATTAGGCCAGAAGGTTTCAGCCACAAAACATGGGCGAATTCCATCCATATCGGCATTTATGCGTCATTGGATGTTTTTTTTTACAGCCTTGTGTCGTCTTTTCATTCATCTATATAAAAAAAAAGAGTACACTCTCGTAGATTAATAATGTGAAACGAGTCGTGACGCGTAGAGTGGAGTCGTGTCGCGTGGAGTGGAGTCGTGACGCGTAGAGTGGAGTCGTGTCGCATGGAGTGGAGTCGTGTCGCATGGAGTGGAGTCGTGTCGCATGGAGTAGAGTTGTGTCGCGTGGAGTGGAGTCGTGACCCGTAGAGTGGAGTCCTGTCGCATGGAGTGGAGTCGTGTCGCATGGAGTGGAGTCGTGTCGCATGGAGTGGAGTCGTGTCGCATGGAGTGGAGTCGTGTCATGTGGAGTGGAGTCATGTCGCGTAGAGTGGAGTCGTGACCCGTAGAGTGGAGTCGTGTCGCATGGAGTGGAGTCGTGTCGCATGGAGTGGAGTCGTGTCGCATGGAGTAGAGTTGTGTCGCGTGGAGTGGAGTCGTGACCCGTAGAGTGGAGTCGTGTCGCATGGAGTGGAGTCGTGTCGCATGGAGTGGAGTCGTGTCGCATGGAGTGGAGTCGTGTCGCATGGAGTGGAGTCGTGTCATGTGGAGTGGAGTCATGTCGCGTGGAGTGGAGTCGTGACCCGTAGAGTGGAGTCGTGTCGCATGGAGTGGAGTCGTGTCGCATGGAGTGGAGTCGTGTCGCGTGGAGTGGAGTCGTGTCGCGTGGAGTGGATCCGTGATGCGTGGAGTGGAGTCGTGTCGCTGGGAGTGGAGTCGTGTCGCGGGGAGTGGAGTCGTATCGCTGGGAGTGGAGTCGTGTCGCGGGGAGTGGAGTCGTGTCGTGGGGAGTGGAGTCGTGTCGCGCGGAGTGGAGTCGTGTCACGGGGAGTGGAGTCGTGTCGCGGGGAGTGGAGTCGTGTCGCAGGGAGTGGAGTCGTGTTGCGGGGAGTGGAGTCGTGTCGCGTGGAGTGGAGTCATGACGTGTGGAGTGGAGTAGGGACACGTAGGATCCGGTACATAGCTTAGAGTCTGGATGTGTGAAGTCGTGTCCAGATGCGTAGAATCCGGTTTGTAGTGTCTGGTGCGTAGAGTCGAGTCAGGATGCGTATAGTCGATTTGCATAGAGTTGAGTCGGGATGCGTAGAGTGGTGTCGTGACGCGTAGAGTTGTGTTGTGACACGTAGAGCCGAGTCATGATGCGTAGAGTCGAGTCAGGACGTGCAGAGTTGAGTTAAGACGCGTAGAGTCGATTCCAAACTAATAGAGTCTGGTGCGTAGTGTCCAGTACGTAGCATAGAGTCTGGATGCATAGAGTCGCGTCGAGTCCAGTGTGTAATGTCTGGTGCGTAGAGTTGAGTTGGGATGCGTAGAGTTGAATTGGGATGTGTCAAGTCAGGATGCATAGAGTCGAGTTTCATACAGTCGAGTCGGGATGAGTAGACTCGAGTTGAGTTGCGTACAGTCGAGGCAAGTTGCGTAGAGTCAAGTCAGGATGCTTACAGTCGAGTCGGGATGTGTAGAGTCGGGAGGATGCTTAGAATAGAGTCGAGACCATAGAGTTGAGTGCGGTACGTAGTGTCCGATAAATAGCGTAGAGTCAGGACGCATAGAGTGGAGTCAGGTGCGTAGAGTTGAGTTGGGATAAATAGAGTCGAGTCCAGTGTGTAGTGTCCGCTGAGTAGAGTCGAGTCAGAATGTGTAGAGTCGAGTCAGGATGCATAGAGTCGAGTCGGGATGAGTACAGGCGAGTCGAGGTGCGTGGAGTCGAGTCGGGATGCGTTTAATCCAGTCGGGATGCTTAGGGTCGAGTTGGGATGCGTAGAGTCGTGTCAAGACACAGAGTTGAGTCCTGTGTTTAGTGTCCGGTACATAGCATAGAGTCGGGATGCATAGAGTGGAGCCGGATGCGTAGAGTCGAGTTTAGATGCGACGACTTGAGTTGGGATAGAGTTGAGTCCATAGTGTAGCGTCCAGTACGTTATATCCAGTACATAGCATAGAGTTGGGACGTGTAGAGTGGAGTCAGGATGCATAGAGTGGAGCCGGGTGTGTAAATTCGAGTTGGGATGCGTCGATTCGAGTTGGGATGCATAGAGTCAAGTCCATTGCGTAGAGTCTGGTGCATAGTATATGTGTATGTAGTATAGAGTCTAGATACGTAGAGTAGCGTCGAGACCATTGTGTAGTGTCCGATGTGAAGAGTCGAGTCGGGATGTGTAAAGTTGAATCGGGATGTATAGAGTCGAGTTGCATAGAGTCGAGTTGGGATGCGTAGAGTTGAGTCGGGATGCATAGAGTCGAGATGCTTAGAGTCGAGTCGAGTTGCGTAGATTCGAGTCGAGTTGAGTTGCGTAGAGTCCAGTTGCGTAGAGTCGAGTCGGGATGCATAGAGTCGAGATGCTTAGAGTCGAGTCGGGATGCATAGAGTCGAGTTACGTAGAGTCGAGTCTGGATGCGTGTAGTCGAATCAAGTTGTGTAGAGTCGAGTCGGGATGCATAGAGTTGAGTCGCGCTGAGTTGAGTCGAGATGCACAGAGTCAAATCGAGACACACAGAGTTGAGTCCAGTGCGTAGTGTCCGGTATGTAACGTAGAGTCAAGACGCATAGTGTGGAGCTGGATGCGTAGTGTCAAGTTGGGATGCGTCGACTCTAGTTGGGATGCATAGAGTGGAGTCCATTGCGTAGAGTCCGGTGCGAAGTGTCCAGTATGTAGTATAGAGTCTGGATGCGTAGAGTAGCGTTGAGTCCAGTGTATAGTGCCCAGTGTGTAGAGTCGAGTCGAGTCAGGATGCAAAGAGTCGAGTCGGGATGCGTAGAGTCGAGTCAGGATGTGTAGAGTCGAGTCAAGTTGCGTAGAGTCCCGAGTTGCGTAGAGTTGAGTTGCGTAGAGTCGAGTCGGGATGCGTAGAGTCAAGTCAAGTTGTGTAGAGTCGAGTTGGGATGCGTAGAGTCGAGTCGGGATGCGTAGAGTCGAGTCGGGATGCGTAGAGTCGAGTCGGGATGCATAGAGTCGAGTTACATAGAGTCGAGTCGGGATGCGTAGAGTCGAGTCAGGATGTGTAGAGTCGAGTCAAGTTGCGTAGAGTCCCGAGTTGCGTAGAGTTGAGTTGAGTTGCATAGAGTCGAGTCGCGATGCGTAGAGTCGAGTCAAGTTGCGTAGAGTCCCGAGTTGCGTAGAGTTGAGTTGCGTAGAGTCGAGTCGGGA
The DNA here is from genome assembly GCA_033576535.1 of Allobates femoralis. Lineage (NCBI taxonomy): Eukaryota > Metazoa > Chordata > Amphibia > Anura > Aromobatidae > Allobates > Allobates femoralis. The sequence continues at coordinate 1,884,227 of JARQOC010000012.1, forward strand.
TGCGTAGAGTCGAGTTGGGATGCGTAGAGTCCGGTGCTTAGTGTCCGGTACATAGCGGTAAGATTTGGGACACACAGAGTGGAGTTGGGACACGTAGAGTGGAGTCAGGTGCGTAGAGTGGAGTCAGGATGTATAGACTCAAGTCGGAACGCATAGAGTCAACTGCATTGCGTAGAGTTCGGTGCGTAGTGTCCGGTTCGTAGGGTAGAATCGGGACACGTAGAGTGGAGTCGGGTCGCATAGAGTCAAGTCCAAGGCATAGAGTCTGATGCATAGAGTTAGGACACGTAGAGTGGAGTCGGGACACGTAGAATGGAGTTCAAGACGCGTAGAGTGGAGTCGGTACTCAGAGTCAAGTCCGGGGCGTAGAGTCCGGTGTCTAGTGTCCGGTACATAGGTAGAGTCGGGACGCATAGAGTAGTCGAGGTGAGTGGACACATAGAGTGGAGTCGGGACGCGTAGAAAGGTCGGGACGCGTAGAGTGGAGCAGTCGGGACACGTAGAGTGGAAGTCGGGACACGTAGAGTGGAGTCGGGACACGTAGAGTGGAGTACGTGGGACACGTAGAGTGGAGTCAGGATGCATAGAGCCAAGTCCGGGCGTAGAGTCCGGTGCTTAGTGTCCGGTTTGTAGTGTAGAGTAGGGAATGTAGAGGAGTCGGGATGCTTAGAAGGAGTCGGGAGCATTAGAGTGGAGTCGTAACGCTTAGGGTTACCTTCCGGGTACATTTTCAGGGTGGATAAGGTAATTATGGTTGCATAAATCATGGAGAGATTATTCCATTTGTACACAGCAACAAGATAGAACCTTGTCTCCATGATTTCACTGCAACCAGTAAGTTACCTGTAGCCACCCTAGAAATGTAGCCGTGTGTAAAGGGGCCCTTAGAGTAGAGTCGGGACGCATAGAGTTAAGTGCGGGGTGTAGAGTCTGTTGCGCAGTGTCCGTTATATAGCGTAGAGATGGGATGCATAAAGTCATGTGCGGGGCATAGAGTCTGGTGCGTAGTGTCCGGCATGTAGCATAGAGTCGGGACACGTAGAGTGGAGTTGGGACGCGTAATGTCTGGTACGTAGTGTAGAGACGGGATGTGTAGAGTACAGTCTGATGCATAGAGTCTGGTACATAGTGTAGTGTCCGGTGCATTGTGCTCGGTGCGTAGTGTAGTGTCCGGTGCATTGTGCTCGGTGCGTAGTGTAGCGTCCGGTGCATTGTGCTCGGTGCGTAGTGTAGTGTCCGGTGCATTGTGCTCGGTGCGTAGTGTAGCGTCCGGTGCATTGTGCTCGGTGCGTAGTGTAGTGTCCGGTGCATTGTGCTCGGTGCGTAGTGTAGTGTCCGGTGCATTGTGCTCGGTGCGTAGTGTAGCGTCCGGTGCATTGTGCTCGGTGCGTAGTGTAGTGTCCGGTGCATTGTGCTCGGTGCGTAGTGTAGCGTCCGGTGCATTGTGCTCGGTGCGTAGTGTAGTGTCCGGTGCATTGTGCTCGGTGCGTAGTGTAGCGTCCGGTGCATTGTGCTCGGTGCGTAGTGTAGTGTCCGGTGCATTGTGCTCGGTGCGTAGTGTAGTGTCCGGTGCATTGTGCTCGGTGCGTAGTGTAGCGTCCGGTGCATTGTGCTCGGTGCGTAGTGTAGTGTCCGGTGCATTGTGCTCGGTGCGTAGTGTAGCGTCCGGTGCATTGTGCTCGGTGCGTGTGTAGTGTCCGGTGCATTGTGTCGGTGCGTAGAGTGAGTTGTACGGTTGCTGCGCGTCGGTGTAGTATGTGTAGTGTCGATGGCATTTGTGTCAGTGCCTCTTGTGCTCGGTGCATTGTGCTCGTGCATTGTGCTCGGTGCTCTTTGGCCGCCTCTCTTGAGTGACATGTTCTTTCTTCTCTTTAGACATCGCAGGATGACGGCCTCCTCCCTGTGGTCCTGTGCTCACATCTCCATCTTGAGTGGCTACGTCTGGGCCAGCTGCAGCTCTATGAGTTCCTGCTCTGGACCCGCTCCTCCTCCATGTGTCGCTGGATGACTGGTCTTGTGCGCTGGATATTGCACCCTGTCCACTGACTCTGAAGACTGTGATGAACACTTGTCCTTGTCCCTCCCGAGGACCAGAGATGTCAGTTGAACCTACAGAAGACTTGTGCGCTGCTTATTACTGTTCCCATTCTGATATAATGAAAAGTATTAAGTGCTCCTCTATATTATAGAGAATACCCTAAACACTCAGCGGAGGTGATCAGTTCAGCGGTAATTATCTTTCTTCACCACAAGGTGGCGCCTGAGGCCTGAAGCTCTGCCGGTGAGGCTATGGCCGCGGCTACAGACCGTGTTTTCTGGGGTATTTTCATCCTTTTCTCTGTGTTCTGGGGTCTCCTCGCCTGGGGTCCAGGGGTTGTGTTTTGTCTCAGAGTGCGGACACCTTCAGACACTTCTCACCTGAGTATAAACCCTATATTCACAATTAGGCTTCATTATGTCCTCTGCACTCACACCCAGACACCTAGGTACAACCACCTGCAGATTAACCCAGACCGGTCACCTGTCACGTTGGGCGCAGGGAGACACCCAGCGCAGGACGACAAGGTTAGGAAAAAGAGTCCCTGATGCTAAGGGCAAAGGCGAGCTGGTGACCCCTAGAAACACTAGCACTGACACATGGCTCCCCTACCAACCCTATACAGTCTCCACAACTGTCGCCGAGCAGGATACATTGTCCCTGTCTGTCCCTCAATTAAGACTACTTAGAGATCAGACAGGGTGAACACTGCTCAGCCCAGATAATAACTAAGGGAGACACCAGCGAAACAAACATAGAGGAGAGGGAGAAACCCTGACAGCAAACTACACAGGAGCCAGGAAGCAACACCAGCTCCAAACACGCTATCACCAGCAATGCATCATGGGTCGCCCTGAATCCTGCAGTCTCATCGGTGTGTAGCTGAGGTCTCATGGTGTCACCCTGGATCCTGCGGTCTCATCGGTGTGTAGCTGAGGTCTCATGGTGTCACCATTGATCCTGCGGTCTCATCAGTGTGTATCTGAGCTCTCCCATGAGGTCACTCTGGATCTTGTGGTCTCATCGGTGTGTAGCTGAGGTCCCATGTTGTGACCCTGGATCCTGCGGTCTCATCGGTGTGTAGCTGATCTCTCTCATGGTGTCGCCCTGGATCCTGCGGTCTCATCGGTGTGTAGCTGAGGTCTCTCATGGTGTCGCCCTGAATCCTGTAGTCTCATCACTGTGTAGCTGAGGTCTCATGAGGTGGCCCTGGATCCTGTGGTCTCATCGGGTGTAGCTGAGGTCTCATGGTGTCACCCTGAATCCTGCGGTCTCATCAGTGTGTAGCTGAGGTCTCATGGTGTCACCCTGGATCCTGTGGTCTCATCGGTGTGTAGCTGAGCTCTCTCATGGGTCAGCCTAGTTCCTGCGGTCTCATCAGCATGTAGTGGAGGTCTCATGGGGTCAGCCTGGTTCCTGTGGTCTCATTAGCATGTAGCGGCGGTCTCATGGGGTCGGCCTGGATCCTGCGGTCTCATCACTGTGTAGCTGAGCTCTCTCATGGTGTCGCCCTGGATCCTGCGGTCTCATCAGTGTGTAGCTGAGGTCTCATGGTGTCGGCCTGGATCCTGTGGTCTTATCGGTGTGTAGCTGAGGTCTCATGGTGTCACCCTGGATCCTGTGATCTCATCGGTGTGTAGCTGAGGTCTCACATGAGGTCACCCTGAATCGTGCGGTCTTATCGGTGTGTAGCTGAGGTCTCTCATGGTTTCACCCTGGATCCAGCGGTCTCATCGGTGTGTAGCTGATCTCTCTCATGGTGTCGCCCTGGATTCTGCGGTCTCATCGGTGTGTAGCTGAGGTCTCTCATGGTGTCGCCCTGAATCCTGTGGTCTCATCACTGTGTAGCTGAGGTCTCATGAGGTGGCCCTGGATCCTGTGGTCTCATCGGGGTGTAGCTGAGCTCTCTCATGGGTCAGCCTAGTTCCTGCGGTCTCATCAGCATGTAGTGGAGGTCTCATGGGGTCAGCCTGGTTCCTGTGGTCTCATTAGCATGTAGCGGCGGTCTCATGGGGTCGGCCTGGATCCTGCGGTCTCATCACTGTGTAGCTGAGCTCTCTCATGGGGTTGGCCTGGATCCTCTGGTCTCATCGGTGTGTAGCTGAGGTCTCATGGGTCAGCCTGGATCCTGTGGTCTCATCGGCCTGTAGCTGAGGTCTCATGGGTCAGCCTGGATCCTGCGTTCTCATCGTTGTGTAGCTGAGGTCTCATGGTGTCGGCCTGGATCCTGTGGTCTCATCGGTGTGTAGCTGAGCTCTCTCATGGGGTCGGCCTGGATCCTGTGGTCTCATCGGTGTGTAGCTGAGCTCTCATGAGGTGGTCCTGGACCCTGTGATCTCTTCGGTGAGTAGCTGAGGTCTCATGGTGTCGGCCTGGATCCTGCGGTATCATCGGTGTGTAGTGGCGGTCTCATGGTGTCGCCCTGGTTCCTGCGGTCTCATCGGCCTGTAGCTGAGGTCTCTCATGGTGTCGCCCTGGTTCCTGCGGTCTCATCGGCCTGTAGCTGAGGTCTCTCATGGTGTCGGCCTGGATCCTGTGGTCTCATCTCCTCAATGTTCACGGTGGCGTGTGCTCCTGACCTAAATCTGAGGGTCACTGAGCAGGTCTCCCTGAAGCCGCTCTGATGACTCCTGAGAATCGCAGCAGGAGGAGAGGCCGGGGGCACAAAGGAGCCGAAGCTGCTGAATGTGCAGTAAGACACCACAATGAGGCATTTCCCACAGCTCCACACAAACCCGAACACAGGAACACAGAGAGACATACACAATCAGCAAGTAATAACCAACCTGGAGCAGAATCATTGCCGTCCTCAGTCACCGCGTCCTTGTGCCGTCCTCAGTCACCGCGTCCTTGTGCCGTCCTCAGTCACCGGGTCCTTGTGCCGTCCTCAGTCACCGCGTCCTTGTGCCGTCCTCAGTCACCGCGTCCTTGTGCCGTCCTCAGTCACCGCGTCCTTGTGCCGTCCTCAGTCACCGGGTCCTTGTGCCGTCCTCAGTCACCGCGTCCTTGTGCCGTCCTCAGTCACCGCGTCCTTGTGCCGTCCTCAGTCACCGGGTCCTTGTGCCGTCCTCAGTCACCGCGTCCTTGTGCCGTCCTCAGTCACCGCGTCCTTGTGCCGTCCTCAGTCACCGCGTCCTTGTGCCGTCCTCAGTCACCGCGTCCTTGTGCCGTCCTCAGTCACCGCGTCCTTGTGCCGTCCTCAGTCACCGCGTCCTTGTGCCGTCCTCAGTCACCGCGTCCTTGTGCCGTCCTCAGTCACCGCGTCCTTGTGCCGTCCTCAGTCACCGCGTCCTTGTGCCGTCCTCAGTCACCGCGTCCTTGTGCCGTCCTCAGTCACCGCGTCCTTGTGCCGTCCTCAGTCACCGCGTCCTTGTGCCGTCCTCAGTCACCGGGTCCTTGTGCCGTCCTCAGTCACCGGGTCCTTGTGCCGTCCTCAGTCACCGCGTCCTTGTGCCGTCCTCAGTCACCGCGTCCTTGTGCCGTCCTCAGTCACCGCGTCCTTGTGCCGTCCTCAGTCACCGCGTCCTTGTGCCGTCCTCAGTCACCGGGTCCTTGTGCCGTCCTCAGTCACCGGGTCCTTGTGCCGTCCTCAGTCACGTCCTTGGCCGTCCTCATACCGGTCTTGTGCCGTCCTCAGTCACCGCGTCCTTGTGCCGTCCTCAGTCACCGGTCCTTGTGCCGTCCTCAGTCACCGCGTCCTTGTGCCGTCCTCAGTCACGTCCTTGTGCCGTCCTAGTCACGGTCTGTGCCGTCCTCAGTCACCGCGTCCTTGTGCCGTCCTCAGTCACCGCGTCCTTGTGCCGTCCTCAGTCACCGCGTCCTTGTGCCGTCCTCAGTCACCGGTCCTTGTGCCGTCCTCAGTCACCGCGTCCTTGTGCCGTCCTCAGTCACCGCGTCCTTGTGCCGTCCTCAGTCACCGCGTCCTTGTGCCGTCCTCAGTCCGGTCTTGTGCCGTCCTCAGTCACGCGTCCTTGTGCCGTCCTCAGTCACCGCGTCCTTGTGCCGTCCTCAGTCACCGGTCCTTGTGCCGTCCTCAGTCACCGCGTCCTTGTGCCGTCCTCAGTCACCGCGTCCTTGTGCCGTCCTCAGTCACCGCGTCCTTGTGCCGTCCTCAGTCACCGCGTCCTTGTGCCGTCCTCAGTCACCGCGTCCTTGTGCCGTCCTCAGTCACCGCGTCCTTGTGCCGTCCTCAGTCACCTCCCGGGCCAGTCCCCCGTCCTTGTGCCGTCCTCAGTCACCGGTCCTTGTGCCGTCCTCAGTCACCGGTCCTTGTGCCGTCCTCAGTCACCGCGTCCTTGTGCCGTCCTCAGTCACCGCGTCCTTGTGCCGTCCTCAGTCCACCGCGTCCTTGTGCCGTCCTCAGTCACCCGGTCCTTGTGCCGTCCTCAGTCACCGCGTCCTTGTGCCGTCCTCAGTCACCGCGTCCTTGTGCCGTCCTCAGTCACCGCGTCCTTGTGCCGTCCTCAGTCACCGCGTCCTTGTGCCGTCCTCAGTCACCGCGTCCTTGTGCCGTCCTCAGTCACCGCGTCCTTGTGCCGTCCTCAGTCACCGCGTCCTTGTGCCGTCCTCAGTCACCGGTCCTTGTGCCGTCCTCAGTCACCGCGTCCTTGTGCCGTCCTCAGTCACCGCGTCCTTGTGCCGTCCTCAGTCACCGGTCCTTGTGCCGTCCTCAGTCACCGCGTCCTTGTGCCGTCCTCAGTCACCGCGTCCTTGTGCCGTCCTCAGTCACCGCGTCCTTGTGCCGTCCAGTCACGCTCACCGCGTCCTTGTGCCGTCCTCAGTCACGCGTCCTTGTGCCGTCCTCAGTCACCGCGTCCTTGTGCCGTCCTCAGTCACCGCGTCCTTGTGCCGTCCTCAGTCACCGCGTCCTTGTGCCGTCCTCAGTCACCGCGTCCTTGTGCCGTCCTCAGTCACCGGGTCCTTGTGCCGTCCTCAGTCACCGCGTCCTTGTGCCGTCCTCAGTCACCGGGTCCTTGTGCCGTCCTCAGTCACCGCGTCCTTGTGCCGTCCTCAGTCACCGCGTCCTTGTGCCGTCCTCAGTCACCGCGGTCCTTGTGCCGTCCTCAGTCACCGGGTCCTTGTGCCGTCCTCAGTCACCGCGTCCTTGTGCCGTCCTCAGTCACCGCGTCCTTGTGCCGTCCTCAGTCACCGCGTCCTTGTGCCGTCCTCAGTCACCGCGTCCTTGTGCCGTCCTCAGTCACCGCGTCCTTGTGCCGTCCTCAGTCACCGGGTCCTTGTGCCGTCCTCAGTCACCGCGTCCTTGTGCCGTCCTCAGTCACCGGTCCTTGTGCCGTCCTCAGTCACCGCGTCCTTGTGCCGTCCTCAGTCACCGCGTCCTTGTGCCGTCCTCAGTCACCGCGTCTCTTGTGCCGTCCTCAGCTCACACGGTCCTTGTGCCGTCCTCAGTCACCGGGTCCTTGTGCCGTCCTCAGTCACCGCGTCCTTGTGCCGTCCTCAGTCACCGCGTCCTTGTGCCGTCCTCAGTCACCGGTCCTTGTGCGCCTCAGTCACGGTCCTTGTGCCGTCCTCAGTCACCGCGTCCTTGTGCCGTCCTCAGTCACCGGTCCTTGTGCCGTCCTCAGTCACCGCGTCCTTGTGCCGTCCTCAGTCACCCGGGTCCTTGTGCCGTCCTCAGTCACCGCGTCCTTGTGCCGTCCTCAGTCACCGGTCCTTGCCGTCATCAGTCCACGGTCCTAGAGGCCGTCCTCAGTCACCGGGTCCTTGTGCCGTCACTCAAGTCAACCGGGTCCTTGTGCCGTCCTAGCACGCGTCCTAGCAGCCTAGTCACGGTCAGACACGATAGCACGGGTCCTTTGACAGACTCAAGACAGGCGGCCGTCTCTGCACCACACACAAGACACAACGGATCCACAGACACAAGAAGAGCGGATCCTGACAGACACAAGAAGAGCGGGATCCTGACAGACACAAGAAGAGCGGGATCCTGACAGACACAAGAGAAGCGGATCTGACAGACACAAGAAGAGCGGGATCCTGACAGACACAAGAAAGAGGGATCCTGACAGACACAAGAAAGCGGGATCCTGACAGTACACAATGAAGAGCGGATCCTGACAGACCACAAGAGGAAGATCCTGACACACAGAAGAGCGGATCCTGACAGTGATAGGTCCAGGAGAATAACACAGATCAATATGTAAAACAGACCCCACGGTGACTGTCTGCGTACTCCAAGGGGCCATCACGTCCCACAAGATCCACAGGACGTCTTCAGACTGATCATGTGACATCACAACACACGGACATGTCATCGAGGAGGAGAACTGACTAATCACAATCATTCAACTCGCTTGCATCAAAGTGAACCGACTCCCAACTCCCCATCACAGCAACAGAGGAAGCCAAACCTCCGACTGCGACTCCAACTCTATAAAACTGTCCACCGACTCCAACTCTACAAAACTGGCCACCGACTCCAACTCTACAAAACTGGCCCCCGACTCCAACTCTACAAAACTGGCCCCCGACTCCCAACTCCACAAAACTGGCCCCCGACTCCAACGCCACAAAACTGGCCACCGACTCCAACTCCACAAAACTGGCCACCGACTCCAACTCCAGCAAAATGGACTCTGACTCCAACTCCACCAAAATGGACTCTGACTCCACAGCCCTGGCAGTGAAGTCAGGAAGCCAATCCTCCAACGCAAACTACTCAATATCCCTGAACCTGACTCAGACTCCACTTAAATGGACACCGACTTCACAGCAATGGAGTGCAGTCAGTAAGCCAAACATCTGACTCCAACTCTACAAAACTGGCCACTGCCTCCATGCCCACACTGCTAACCACTGAGCCACCATACAGTGCTAACCACTGAGACACCATATACAGTGCCAACCACTGAGCCACCATATACAGTGCTAACCACTGAGGCCACCATATACAGTGCTAACCACTGAGGCCACCATATACAGTGCTA